>SZWC01001708.1:110012-168107 GCA_023375785.1 Penium margaritaceum | reverse complement strand
GCAAAGAATGTACAAGGAAGATGAAAAGCAGCTCACCAGTTTGGAATTTACTTATTTCTCTGATTGAATCATATTTTTTGTTTTTTCATGTTCGTACAGCCTCATGTTATCATTGTGGACCCCACGTCAGTGTCAAACATAATCATGTACGTGGAGTTTGGTACAACTCCACATATTCAGAATGTAAAGTGGATACACCTGTGAAAATGTTGTCGCGGTCAACTACCCGCATGTTTAGTCTTGACTTTGTGTTTCCTTGGTGTTAGCTGGATGCATCATGTCCATTTTCTTGCTGGGCTTTCGGCCTTCACATGTTCGCACTTCTCCTCTGGAAGAACCCGAAGGGGGTACTTAAGAAGTGGGTTGATGCTGCTTAGTTTTAAGTACCCCCATCGAAGGACAAAGATTTCACACCCCCCGTATAATCTTTTCTGCCATTAGCTACCCCCATTGAGGACTTCGCTGGTCCCACGAGGAAGCCACCGGACCGTCGGAACTGTGCACGCAGCCTTCGCACTAACCATGACACTCTGAAGATGCGTTCGAAACTCCTTATGCCCATCGCCATCCGTTGCACCGCCGATTCGCTGCACCTGCAAAAAATCACAAATCTTCACATCGCTCTCCAACCTCGCTCCTGGAAGGCAACGCTTAGAGGGCCAATGGCCCCGGTTCTGTCCACTAGTGACCTCAAGCCTTCAAATCAAATATTGTTGGCCACTCTGTTTGAACAAAACAGGAGGTCGAACGCAGGTGAACGCCCCTCTTTCCTCCACGTGTCATAACTTAATGAAGCGGTGTGGCAAAATCAGCACCGAGCACGTCTAGGGATTCAACCCGACTCCTAAAACGTTATGCCGAGGGAGGGATTCAGTCCTTTTTTTCCCGCAAAAGCAGAAATCCACAAGCTGATCTTGATGGAGATTTGTTACACCCATTAAATTAAAGGAGTTAAACTCAACCGTATGTGAGACCTCCTCCTTCTCTAATTCCTAAAGCACACATTGGTTGATCCATACATGGTACTCAAGAGTGTGCACGCAGTGAGGGAGGGGAAGGGGGGGGGGGAGGGAGTACGTTATGGATCAAGAGGGGTGTGAAAATCTACTTCTACTCTTCACCCACGAAGGCAAAGGCTACCTCGTAAACTAACATGCCCGAAGGTTGCAATCGGACCCCTAAGGAAACCATGGAAGACAAGTACTGCATACATAAATTGGTCGAAATGTCTGAGCCTCGGAGAACCGAACATCAAGAGCATGGGGAGATGGCCGAAATGACCTTGGTCCGGAGGTCGATGCCTGATGGGCCTGAGAAGATACGTGGAAGCTTCCTAGCGACACAGCCGCTAACTAGGTGTCAGAGTCTGGTCAGACGGTGACGACAATCACAAGTCATGCAGACAACGGCAAGGGTATGCCTAGGAGACACAATGCAATGTGTCAGAATGCTTCAATAGCATTTGCAAAGAGAAATGACAAATGGTAGGTCCATTGCATAAGTACCTGCCGAGGCACACGGCGGGTGTCGCATGCGTCAATGCAAGATATGTCCTAAAACCGGCCCAAAACCATTTTTTTGGCCGTAACTCTGCGCGGGCATATCAGAACGCTACGCCGTCTGAACCTCGACGTGCATGATCAAAAGCCGCACACTACGACAGGTCACATGCATGCATCCAGCATCAAACGATGGACACACAATGCAAAAACATGCAAATCGGGCCCACGGCGAGTCCACCGATAAACTCCTGCATGCTGCAGAAAAACTATAAGAGGTCCCGGGTAGCGTCCTGAGCTCTGGAACGGTTGTCAGTCAACTCCAGGATGGTAGTCCGCCACCAGATGAGCCACCAGTGCCTCCAGGGTCCGCATTAGGAATCTGCACGAGTACGGACATGACCGAGTGGTCATAATAAACTGAACAAGTCGACAGGAACGTCGCAAATCACAACACTTCCCAATGACCCGATGGTACAAATGTCGATACACGTGCAGCACTGAGACAAGTACAAAAACAAGTGCAACGACAAATGTGACACAAACACGGACACAGACAAACCCCACACTCAACCACTCTGAGGCAAGGGGCGAAGTCGAATAGAGCGAATGGCCACCACAAACTTCGCGTGTGCTAGTACCTTCATCAAGAAGTCAGCACGGTGCATGGCAGTGCCAACCCAAATGACGGAGATCACGTGTCGCTCCACCAGATCATGCACGAAGTGTTGCTCAACTGCAATGTGCTTCGTGCAAGCGTGAAAGACACCATAGTTATGCGCAATAGCAAGAACACTCTGGTTGTCGCAACAAAGCATAATGGCGGGTACTGACTGGCCAAGCTCAAGGATCAGGCACTGGTGCCATACCGCCTAAGCAACCCCTGCACCTAGAGCAACGTACTCTACCTTGGATGAGCTACATGCAATGCAGCCCTGCTTCCCGTTGCGCCAGGACACAGAGGTCCCAGCGAGCATAAACACGTAACCGGTTCGACTGCGTCCATCTGGGCTCCAGGCCCAGTCATTGTTGGTGTAACGTCAAGGACCACCGAACACTGCCGGCGAAAGCAGAGTCCGAGGTACGTTGTGGAGATCACATAGCGCACCACTGGCACAACGGCGTGAAGGGCTCTAGCACGTGGAGCCTGCAAAACCTAGACAAGGAGGTTGACGGCAAATGCGATGTTTGGACGTGTGGTAGTGGCCAGGTACATTAGAGATCCAATGAGATGGAGGTACAGGGTCACATCCACTGTCTCCCCCTCCTATGTGGGATCGTCAATCTTGAGGGCATCCTGCCCGTCAGGTGTGAGAGGTGTGGAAGCCGTGGGCACTGCATCGAGAAGGTCGCTCAAGCGCTCCCCCACAACACGTGCGTATTGAGCCTGATGCAGTAGTAGAGTACGACGTCTGTGGTCTCGCACGATCTCCATGCCAAGAAACACTGGTGTAGAACCAAGGTCCTTCATCCTGTAAGCACTCTAGAGCATAGCCTTAGCCTCCTTCACGGCCTCCAGTGAAGGAGATGTGATCAGAAGGCTCTGATACCATCTGCACCTGGGAGCACCGATCGCCAGGCTGATGTTTTCGTTCGAGCTCCCTCCACTTCTCCGGCGCTTGATGACACAGCGATCATTGCTGTTGGTCCAGAGATCTCTCCAGGACCGCCGGCTTGTACCCCTGTCCCTTCACGCCCCATAGGTACCCATGATCCTGTACCTGTACGTACTCATGTGACCGTACCTGTGTGCATCGGCACTCCTGCCTCTGTCCGTGGACCACTCTCACCTGCTCCTACTACTACACCTCACTCCGTGTCTCCCTTACCGTACCACTCCCACAGCTGCGTGAAGGGTTCTAGCGCGTGGAGCCTACGAAAACCGGGCAAAGACGTTGACGGTACATGGGATGTCATGACGTGTGGCAGTGGCCAGGTACATCAGAGATCCGATGAAACAGAGGTACGGGGTCACATCCACTATCTCCCCCAGTTGTGTGGGATTGTCAACCTTCAGGGCATCCTGCCCGTCAGGGGTGTGAGGTGTGGAAGCTGTGGGCACTGCGCCGAGAAGGTCGCTGCAGCGCTCCCCCACAACACGTGCGTACTGGGCCTGATGCACTAGTAGACTACGACGTGTGCAGTCTCGCACGATCTCCATGCCAGGAAACACCGCTGCATAACCAAGGTCCTTCATCCTGTAGGCAGTTTGGAGGTAAGCCTTAGCCTCCTTCACGGCCTCCAATGAAGGAGACGCGATCAGAAGGTCGTCGACATAGACCAGGATGGCGGTGAATCGCTCTGGCGTCCGTCGGATGAAGAGAGGGATCTGCCTTGCTCTGTACACATCCGGCACGAGCCAGGGTGCCAGTGATCTCTTGGTTCCAAAACCGAGGATACTGCTTGAGGTCGTACGAGGAATTGCGCAAGCGCCAGACCTTGTCACCATCCTCAAAGTCGGGTGACTGAGCCACGTAAATCTCCTCATCCAGATAGCCATGGAGGAACACATTGTTCACATCCATCTAGAGCAGCTCCGAGTCATGCTTAGCCACTACACCGAACAGAGCTCGAGCTGAGGTCATGCGGGTGAAAGGGGCAAAGGTGTCAGTGTAATCGATGCCCTTAATCTGAGAGTAACCCTTGACGATCAAGCGAGCCTTATAGCGTTCCAGTGAGCCATCCGGCTTCACCTTCTTCCGAAAGACCCACTTGAGTTGAATAGCCTTCCTCCCACGTAGAAGGTGGACTAGCTCGTAAACTCCGTGCTCTCGGATGGCGCGAAGCTCATCCTTGCAAGCGGCACGCCAAGCGTCAACATCCTGTGACGAGAGAGCTTCCCTCAGTGTGCCCGGGTCACGTGCCATAGAGGGAGAGCTCTGAGTGGCAAGAGCGCACGCCTCAATGCTCGGTCTGACGACCACAAGATCGGCTGCTACATCACAAGCGATATGAAACTCGCGAGTGACAAGATCGTGCCCTACGGGACACGCTCAATGGACCTCTGCGTGCTCAGTGCAAACACTTAGGCCTAGGGCCTTTGTGCCAGGACCACCACTCGCGATGTTGCGAGCGGAGCGCCTGGGTGCGGGACCAGACACTCGCTGAGCTCCGGAGTCCAATGGTTGAAGATGACCGCCAGGCTCACAGGAGAAACCTGGGCTCAAGGGACGAACCTCAAGCTCAGGAACGGGCATAATCGTAGCTTGGGAGGGCTGAGGCAAGGGAGCTGGCGATGCCGTGCGAGGAGATGCGGGTGTGGGAGACACGGTGGCGGTGTGACAGTAGGAGCAGGTGAGGCAGGTGCATGCACAGAGGCAGGAGTGCCGGCGCACATAGGTACGGTCACAGGAGTATGCACATGTACAGGATCATGGGTACCTGTGGGGCGTGAAGGGACAGGGGTAGAAACCGGCAGTCTTGGAGAGATCTATGGACCAACAGCGATGATCGCTGGGTCATCAAGCGCTAGAGAAGTGGAGGGAGCTCGAACGGACAAATCAACCTGGCGATCGGTGCTCCCAGGAGCAGACTTCCCCATTCTTCAAGAAACCTCATACATGGGAACGTGTGTGACGGACGTCAACGTGATTGAAGTCAGATCACGGTAGGTGAGTGACTCAAAGAAGAGCGTGTCGCGAGACTCAACGATGCGACGACGAGTAGGGTCCCAAAAATGCGATGCCTTTGACCGCAGGCAGATACCGACGAAGGCACACAAGCGACCCCACGGTGAGATCTTGCACCCGTGCTGGTCCTCAGTGTGCCACACGAAAGCCAAGAATCCCCATACACAAGCGTGGCGCAAGTGAGCACGGTGGCCATTCCAGAGCTCATACGGTGTGACGTGGTTTGGATGAGGACTGTGCGGGAGGCGGTTCCAGATCCAAGTCATGGAGGCGAAGCCTTCAAAAGCGAGGGACTCCGGAAGACTGCACTTAGACCTCATAGCGCAAACCGCATCCTCCATGGTGCGGTTCCATCGCTCAGAAACACCGTTCTGCTGAGGAGTAACAGGAGCAGAGACCTGGTGAAAAATCCCGTGCTCGGCGAAGAAGCTATCCATCTCGCCAAGGAACTCGCCGCCACGATCCAAACGGAAGGTGTGTAGCGTGTGCCGAGACTGGCGCTCATCCATCACTATCGAGAGGCAAACTGGGAGAGTGGCGTCACTCTTCTGGCTCAGACTATAGACCCACCGTATCCGGGTGAAGTCATCAGTCAGAGTCAGGACGTATCGGCCCCGATCAGAAAGAGACTCGATAGGTAGGGGAACAAGAACGTCTGAATGAACTAACACGAGAGGGCGAAGTGCGCGAGAGTCAGGGTAGGTGCAATGATGCATTTTACCCTGAGCGCAGAAGAGGTAGTCGGTCTTGGGCGGCTTCTCGAAAGAAGCCGCATCAAGACCAATGGCGGGTTGTGTCCGAATGAGCTTCGACACAGTATCCGAGCCTACATGACATAGGCGGCGATGAAGCAATCGTTGGTGCTCAGGAGAGAGAACACCAGTGACAAAAACATGAGCAAAAGGTGAGGGGGAGCAAAGAGCACAAGTCTGAGAGACACGATACAGATCATCCACAATAGAGGCACGAAGGACAATGCTACGAGTGTCAATAGCAGTCACAGTCGCGGACTCTGCAGTGTGCTCCTCAGAGAGTCCCATAAGTGTGCAAGCACGTACAGAAAGCAAGCTTAGCTCAAGGTGAGGAACAAACAGCACCTTGGAAAAATACAGGGGGCCAAACGGACCATCGAAACAGACGACCCCAACACCCTGGACTAGCAAGGACTGACCAGAGCCTGTGCGGACAGAACGAACACACGCAACAGGGCCGAGAACAACAAAATCACTACGACGATAGGTCATGTGATGGGTGGCACCGGAGTCAATGATCCAAGTGCCACCGGGATCACGATTAGAGGAGGTCAATGTACAACGGGCAACGAAACACTCGGCCTCAGACGGACGGTGTGCATCAGGTGGGGAGGAACGACGAAGGGCACAAAGGTGAGACTCGTGAATCCAATCCGTACAGTCAGGTCCATCGTCATCACATGCAGACTGTACCCCCCCACACGAGTCATCCCGAGCTACAAGAACAGACAAACAGATAGTCTATAAACCACCCGGCTGTGACAACACACTCGCACCTCCCTGAAAGCGAAGCACCAGAAGGTGTCAGAGCTCGGCAATGGTGCATTCACGTGGATGTGGGTCGCCGCTGGTCGCCGCTGGTCGCCGGTGGTGAAGCGGGAACTGCTGCGGTCATGGTCGTCGCACGCCCTGAGGATGTGCCGCTCGACGTAGACCGTAGTGCGTGCGCAGCATGGAGCCCGCGAGTAATCCGTGCCCACTCGAGCGGCTGCTTGCACTCCGTGTAGCGGTGGGCACCTCCACAGTTGTAGCAATGAACAGAGCGTTCACTATTACTGCCCGATGATGGCTGCTGCTGCGGCTGCTACTGGCCCAAGCCGCGCCTCCCTACTGCTGCGACACCCTGTGTTTGTGTCGGTGTTATCGGGGTGGAAGGGGAGGAGGAGGACGAGACAGAGGATGGAGAAGGAGTATGTAGGGCGGGCGTTGGTGGTGATGCAAGTACTACTACAGCAATGGAGGTCTCCTAATGAGCCACGGTTGCCTCACGGGCGGAAGTCACCTGGAGGAAGAGCTGGTGTGCCCAGGGAAGAAGCTGTAGTGAGGCCAAAAAAGGCTCGAGCACGGCGTTGTTGTACCGCGTGAAGATGTCTGTGTCCTCAAGGCGGACCCTGAGCATGATCTTGAGAAGTGCCCACAGCTGTGTACCTCCTGAGGTCCGAAGGCGTGTGTAAATGCGCACGGCGCGTTGCAAGTAGTCGGCTGTAGGCTCGGCAGGACCCCTGACGAAGGGAGTGAAAGGCACGGATGTGCAGGGCGCGGGTGGCGTGCGTCTCTGCAGCAAGCAGGGACAATGCTAGGTCCCAACTCCTGTGTGGATCATCGTCGGTGCGTGTGCCCACCTCGCTAGGAAACGAGAGGAAGTCGACGATGATCTTGCGCTGCATGGCGTAGAGAAGTCCGCGCATCGCCCTAGCTGTTGTCAATACCTGAGCTCGGTCCGTAGACTGATACGGACTGTGATAGTAGGGCCACACACCCTCTGAAGTGGCCCAGACCTGAAAGAAGATCTCTCAGCAGTCAAAGCCATCCTCGCTGACATTCCGTGGGGTCGTCTTCTCGAAGCCCTTGGGTTGCCGCTCCTTAGGGATAGCAACCACAGGCTGGGAAGGACGAGGGATGGGAAGGACGCCGGGAAGAGGGAAGTCGCTGGGGTGGAGGTTAGGCGACGATCCAAACTCCGGAAAGAGGGATGTGTGTGGGGGCCGAGAGCTTGTCTGAAACTGGCGGATACACTCTTGAAGCACACGAATCTCACGCTCGGGGGAGTCGCCTCCATGTCTGGCATGTATGGATCCTCGTCCCAAGGATCAAGAGGTGGCGGGTCGGCTCCAGCTCCTGTCTCCGGTACTGGAGCTGACTGCTGTGTAGAGGGTGCCACCTCGGCTGCTCCCTCAAAAGTCTGTCGTGGAGTCGTGGAATGTCCTGGAAGAAGCTCGGTGAGTGTATGGATGGCGTCAGTTTGCTCCCACTACAGGCGACATATCTCGTGCTACTGGCTCTGCTAGTCCTCAATGACCTGCGAATGTGGGCTCATGACCCCTGAGGAGGAAGAAGAGGGATCTAGTACCCTTTTTCCCTTCTCGTCGGACGAAGCCATGGTGCCGCTCATAATGGGCCGAGACGTCAACGTGGTTGAATTACAAAAATGCGAGCGTTTCTTGAGGAGTTGAAACGCTGGCAATTTTTGACCCTCCGACCAAAGATTTCATTAAGACAAGTGATGACGTCAGCAGGAAGTTGCTGACGTCATCAGGAAGTTGCTGACGTCATCAGGAAGTTGCTGACGTCAGCAAGACCTGATGATGTCAGCAAAAAAAATGTTGACATCAGCTCGCCTTCCTTTTTTTATTGACCTTCGCGGTTGCTGTGCGAGCAGGCGGCCGCTCCGTAGCAGCCATGCGGAAGCTGAGCGGAAGCCGCTCCGCAGCTTCCGCTTAGCTACTACTGCTGCTATAACATCAGCTGTAGCAGCAGCTACGCTGCTGCGTGCAGGGTAGCCGCCTGGCGGCTGCGTGTGCGGTTGTGGCAGTAGTTGGGCGCTGCTGCTTCTGCACGCTACGGCTGCTGCACGCTACTGCCGCAGCCACGTGCTGCTACCGCAGTTGCTGCTGCGCTGCTACTGCCGCCGCTGGTGTTGCCACTGCTGCTGCGTTGCTGCTGTGCTGCTGCTGCCGGTACTCCTGTGCTGCTGCCACTACTTGCTGTTGCTGTGCTACTACCATCACGCGCTGCTGCTGCCGCCGCCGCTGCTGCCGCCTTGTAGCTGTTGCTGCTCAGTACTGCTGCTGATGCATGTGCCAATGTCTACAGTTGCTGGGGATTGCAGTCTACTGCAGCTGTCTCCTGTTGCCGCTAACAGGTGTTGCTGATGTAATCTCACGTAGTGATGGTGAGCGACGTCGACGGCGTTCAGCTGTCGTCGTCGATAGGTCCCTGTGGATCTATTGCAGCGGTGACTCTCACTGTTGCTACTCTGCTACGTCTCTGCTGCGTAGCTTGGTGAGAATTGTCTCACCACTCTGATACCATGAGAAGATGTGTGGAAGCTTCCTAGCGACACAGCCGCTGACTAGGCCTCAGTGCCTGGTCAGACGGTGACGACAGTCACAAGTCGTGCACACAAAGGCAAGGGTCTGGCTAGGAGACACAAGGAAAAGTGCCAGAATGCCTCAATAGCATTTGCAGAGAGAAATGACAAATGACAGGTCCATTGCATAAGTACCTGCCGCGGCGAACGGCGGGTGTCGCACGCGGCAGTGCAGGATCTGTCCTAAAACCGGCTCAAAACCACTGTTTTGGCCGTAACTCTGCGCAGGCATATCAGAACACTATGTCGTCTGAACCTAGACGTGCAGGATCAAAAGCTGGACGCTATGACTGGTCACATGCATGCATTTGGCATAAAAAGGTGGACACACAATGCAAAAACATGCAAATCGGGCCCACGGCCAGTCCACCGATAAACTCCTGCGTGCTGCAGAGAAACTGCAGGAGGTCCCGGGTAGCGTCCAGAGGTCTGGAATGGTCGTCAGTCAGCTCCAGGATGGTAGTCTGCCACCAGATGAGGCACCAGTACCTCTAGGGTCCGCATCAGGGATCTCCACGAGTATGGACACGGCTGAGTGGTCATAGTAAACTGTACAGGTTGACAAGAATGTCGCAAATCACAACAGAGCCATGGGTGTAAGGATGCAGCTATTCGTGCGCTGAGTTTAGGGACTCGTATGCGATGTAGACGTACTCTTGGGGGTGCTAACTACCGGCTTAAGCTGCCTAGTATACAAGAGAACAAACTAGGCCATGGCGGCTTCAAAGGCAAGGCGTTAGAATCCTTGTGTGTGACATTAGTGAGGTTTAAAAACAACAGTGGGACTCGCAAGCGAGCAAGTAGCTTGACGTGGGACCCGGCCGCCTTTTGGGGTCAAACCGAACTGATCAACAAACTGTCGCCATGATTTTCTCACACTCCGATATAACCGAGAATGTGGCCCCATAGGATCAGCAACCCGGTGCTCAACACAATCAATCCTAGCTGGGCATGCATATCATCGTGAAGAAAAGCACATCGACCACAAGCATATGTGGATGCATGTCTCCTTGTGTGTGACTCTCCAATGTTAGATCAGATAATGCTAATCATAACATGTCGAAGCTAGCAATTCTGCTTTCAGGTACAACTCGACATGATGGAGCTTGCGCCAATCTTGCACCTGGCTGAGACACCAAAGATACTCAATCTACCATGTGTGCGACTTGAGCTTCATGCAAGTTTAGTCACCTGCAATGATGGTGTGTGTATGTGGGCTGAGTCAAGAGGTTACTTGCGTGAATTAGAAGCACAACCAACATTCCCCCATGGCCCACAAACCAACAGCGTACACCACTAAGAGCAAAGCAGCACAAAGCCGTACCAACGACGGCTGAGAAGGAGTGTACACATCAACCAAAAGCATCACGTGTACGTAGAAGACCAGCAACATGCACAGCAACCTTGAACATCACACTGCTAAGAGCTTTGGTGAGAAATTCGACACGTTATTGACAAGTGTCAACCCAGACAACCTAAATTTCTCTAACGGCAATGCTTTCGCGTACTAAGTGATGCTCAATGATGACGTGCTTAGTGCGTGAGTGATGCATGCCATCGTGCTCAGTGATTGCCTTGGTGCTTTGATTGTTGTAGCGAAGTGTGATGCAGCGATTGGGCACAAAGCGGTTTAAGCAGGCGGGACAACCACACACTTTCACACATATTTGCACCAAGCGCTACGCAATCTGCCTCACTAGAGCTGCGTGCAACACATCCCTATTTCCCACTCTTCCAAGAGATAGCAATCCCACCAACAAGAAAGATATAGCTTGTACAACTGTGCACGTCTGTGTCATGAGCTCAGTCACGCTCAGTGCATCCGGCAATGACCACAAAGGGTTGTGCTTTGTAACACAGTCCCATACGAACTGTGGACATCACATAGCGAACGACACGTAATGCTGCCTCAGGGTGCCTCTAACCATGCCGCTGGGAGAACTAGGCCAAGAAGTTGATCGAGAAGGCCACATCCGCTCACGTGGTGGTAGCAAGGTAGGCGGTGACGTCGACGAGCTCTCCCTACTTGGATGTGTCACTCGACTTCAGCAAGAGTTGACTTGTTGGAGTCATTAGTGTTGATGGAGTGGGAGTGTCTGCCAACATGGAGATAACTCGCTCCCCCAAAATGTGTATGTAGGCAGCGTGGTATACATGTAATGTGCGACATAGGTGGTCACGCTCAAGTTCCATGCCAAGGAACACTTGAGCTGGACCCAAGTCCTTCATCTTGTATTTGGACTCTAGGATGGACTTCAGTGACCGCACTGTAGCAGGACTGGGTGAAGCAATGAGAAGGTTGTTGACATACACCAGAATGGCGACGAAGGGCTCTAAGGGTACGCTGAAAAAGAGTGTTGGTTCGACGTTGCTACATGGGTAGCCGTCTTGCTGGAGAGTGGGGGAAAAATCCATCTTCTAATAGCGGGGCAACTCCTTGAACCCGTACAGGGCCTTACGTAGCCGCCAGACCTTGTTTTTATCATTAGCGAAGCCAGGAGGTTGCGCCATGTCAATCTCCTCATCCGGTCATCCGTGAAAGAACACATAGTTGATGTCTATCTATTCCAGTTTCCAGTCGTGTTAGGTGACTAGGCTCACGAGAGCATGTGCAATGATGTACCACCTGACTAGAGCGAACGTCTCATCAATGTCAATGCCTGGACCATGAGAGAATCCCTTGGTAGTGAGCCTAGCCTTGTACCTGTCGATCTTGCCGTCCGGCTTACGCTTGTGTCCGAGAACCCAGCGGGGCCGAGCAGCCTTGCAACCTGCTAGGAGATTGACAAGTTTTGAACACACCATATTCCTTGATGACTATGAGCTCCTCCTCCATGGCCTTCTCCAAGAGGTCAACATCGACTGCCTCTCAAGCCTGTCAAACAGTGGTAGGCTCTGGGGAGAAGTGAAGGCATTCCACTCGCCATAAAACAGGCGGTGACGTAGTAAGCAACAGAGGCCTTAAGTCTACTTTGGAACTCGAGGGCCGCGAGGGCATAGCCCACAGCCGAGTTAGGGTGGATGACGTTGATTGCAAGTCCAACTGCATCTAGACAAGTAGGCCTGATTGAAGAGCCGGGTGTAATAGAGGATGCACTTAAACGAGTACAACATTGAGAGGGCTAGGAGGAGTGAGAAGCAGAGTACTACAGGAGTGAGCGAAGTTGTTCCCTGCAAGTCTATGGCTCTGATCCAATAGGAGGAGCATGAGAGACAGGAGGGTATTCTATCACACCAACGGATGCTGAGGTCTATAAAGTAAGAGTTGGAGGTGAGTTAGGTGTGACACGCTGGGGCGACTGTGAAGAGACATCAATAGGGGGTTGTGTCAGAGCACCGAGGGACGCTGATGTGGCCTCAAAGGAAACAGAAGGAGGAGATTGTGACAACTCTATGAGCGATCCAGGCAAAGAACCAGATGTTGAGCTATGGAGAGTTTCAGTGACAGGAGAAGAGGGACTGTAGGGAGAAGGGATTGCATCAGTGGGAGAAGGAGGGATCCCTGCGAGACCAGAGGCGAAGAGAGACTCGTCCTCCTCAAGCCGGTGAAGTGAGGACAATGAAGAGGGTGGGGTGACATGAGTTAGGTCACGAGAAAAGATATCATAGGAGAAGAGAGCATCCCAGGACTCACGGTCTTGGACCCAGAAGCTCCATACTCTGGATATGATAGAGACAACGAGGAAGGTGCACATGCGTACTTGGGGATTGAGTTTCCCGTCCAGAAGGTCCTCAAGAAACCAGACTCTAACGACACAGCCCCAAACGCAAGCAAGACACAGGTCAACATAGACTAACATTCAGAAGGGGTGACATGATGAGGGAGAGGACCGTGAGACATGCGGTTCCAAACCCAGGTCATGTGAAACATGGCCTCAAAAAGGAAGAGAGGAGGGAGGTCAGAGGCACTGAGGAGGGTGCGAACACCATTTTCCAGGGTCCTATTCCATCATTCAGAGATGTCATTTTGTTAAGGTGTGTATGGAGCTCTAGGCTCCACACACACCCCACGAGATGAAATGAAATGGACATTGGTCCCATTGATTCCCCTCCGTTGTCTCAGCAAAAGACAAAACGACGGTCACCGCGGGAAAGTTCAACATGGGGAAGCCAAGATTCAAGGATGGAGCAGACGTCATTTCTTCCTCTAGATCAAAGACCCAGTGCATGCGGGAGACGTCATCAATGAGTCAGAGGATACAATGACCAACCCCACTCCAAGAGCCTCGTGAGGAAGGGACCCCATGACATCTGCATGTAGAAGGTCAAGGGGATGGGAGATGCTTGACTCAGACAAGGAGAATGGGGACCAATGCATTTTGCCTTGGACAAAGTCGAGGTGGTCAGTAGGAAGGGAGCGTCAAGACCGTCAAAAGGAAGCACACAAAGCAGGCTGTCAATGGCGGCATTGTGAATGTGGCACAAGTAGCAATGTAGCAGTTGCGTGTGTGTAGGGGAAAGGGAGCAAGCAACGTAAACATGGGTAGAAGTAGCAGGGACAGGGGTAAAAGAAAGAACACAGAATAGGCGATCACATCGGGTGTCCTCAAGCAAGATGCATCCAAAATTGCAATGAGAAACAGAGGAAATTCCACTGCTAGAGGAGAATTCCATGCCTTGCTCATCGAGCGTCGTGACAGAGAGAAGACTTAACTCAAGAGAAGGAACATATAGCACATCAGGTAAGAACAGTTCCCCTTTGGGTCCAACGAAGCGTACGACCCCAACGCACTGGACAGGAAGGAGTTGGCTGGATAGAGTGCGAACAAAGTGGACAAAGCAAATAGGATCAAGCAAGACAAACAAGGAATACAACAAAGTCATGTATTGGGTGGCTCCGGAGTCAAGGATCCAAAATCCATCTGACACGCAAACAAGGGTAGAGCCACGACAAACTGTGGCAATGGCTACGTGCGGCAAAAGACGCTGACAACAGATGGTAAGGCAACAAGGCAAGCGGACGGACTGCTACTCCTCAATCCACGAGACATCAGCAGGAAGACACCCCTAGACGTGACCAGACGCAGAATCACGTAAGTCCCTACCCATAGCACACGCAAGTGACTCCCACCCCGAACACCCACTCTGGCCTCCTTGATCATGGAGATGAAGCCGGTGGACTTCGTGGGAGAGGGCAGCGTCTACCTGGCGGTTTTCCTTAGGTGGGTCATGGGTAATGACAACAGTGGAGGAGATGCGCCATGATGAGTAGACCGAAGAGGCCCACCTTGGAGGAGAGCATGGATCGGAAGGAGGACTACCATAGAAGGGAACCCAAAACCCTGGGCATCCACCCCACGGATAAGGTAATGGGCGTGTTGCTGTAGTGGTGTTGTAGACTGTAGCATCAGTCGACACAAAAGGATTACGAACGGTTGGACTTGTAAAGGTGGTAGCATAGGAAGAGATCCTAGGGCTGCTAGTGGAGTGCGTCCAGTGCATCCTCATCATTCACAAAAGATGGTCATTTTTCGGTGGCGCTAGACACTTCAGTACAGAGTGGCCAGTAGTGCCACAATTTCAGCACGTGACGGTGCTAGACGAGGACGTGGAAGAGGAGGAGCTGCTGGATCTCTTCCCTTTCCCACGACCGGCGTGGCCATTGGTACCTGAGTTTCTGTCACCCCTGCCCTTACCTCAACCACGGCCACCTCCGCTCTGACCTGACGGAGAAGAGAGGTAGCCAATGTAGAGGGTGAGGAAAATGAGGTGAAGGAGATCAAGGACGGAGGGAGTGAGGTGGTGACAGCTGCAATCGCTACATGATGGACCCGTTCATTTTGTAGGGTGCTCCACCAGTGTGTATGGCGCTGGATAATGAAATCCTACAGGGTACCAATGCTGAGTGGAGCTTCAGTAGGTACCGCACCGGATGCAAGACGTTTGAGCTAAGAAGCCTTCACCTCCTTGCAGATGTCGGATGGTTCAAAGACGAGGCCATTGACAATGGAGAGAACTACAGGGAGTTGTCCGGGTGTTGCCTTGCCAAGGTCACGCAGCAGCTGAAGACTACGGGCCCAATAGGCACCCGCAGTCTCATCTGCATGCATAGACAGCGTGTTGAACTGCATAGTGTAGACACTCTTTGCGGCCTGGCATATGACATTGGTGTCATGCTTTATGAGAGCGTAAGCAACAATGGGGTCAGCATGCATGAGGCATGTCATGTCAGCGTTGCAGGACCAAATCTCATTAGTGAGATCATCGGGTCCAGCATGAATGAGAGCGCGGAAAGCACGTGTACACTCAACATAGGTCGGTACAAAGGGGGGGTTGGCTGAGGGATTTGGTTCGTGGTTTTATTCCCAAGCTGTTCACCTTGGCGACAGATGCGCCTTTAGCGGGGACATTGACGAGAGGGTCGGACGTGAGAGAGCCAGAGGCATAAGATGCAAAATGAGGTAAAGTGGAGAATGGAGCAGTATTGCCAGCATCAATGGAGACAGAGGGCGTGGAGCGCAGTGCAGGCTGTAGGCGGTTGAGGACCAGGTCTGTTATGTGGTCAGTAAAAGCTTCCTGGTCAGCCTATTCCTTGCGTAGTTTTCCCTCTGCATTACGCTGTGCTGTGAGAGATGCTGGAAGAGCTACGTGCTATTGCCGTAGCTCTGCCTGTAGTGTAGCTTACTGATCACCATCAAGAGGCATTATGAACAGGTGAAACCTCTGTTAGAGAATTTTTGGCAGATTTTTCCCTGCCCGGTGGGCGTGGGAATTTGTGGTCGAAGTGGCGCTCAAGGCAGCGTTGTGAGAAAACAGACCTGAATGCACAAACATGGCCACACAAAGAGAAAAGGAAGGGAGGGGGCAAGGAGATGAGTGTGCCAAGCTCACCTGAATAAGCAACACAAGGCACACCAAGGTGGAAGCGTAGCTGCTACTGAAGCTGCAGTGACAACTACAGAAGAATTTAAATAAACAATAAGGCAGGCCACCCCAGTCAGGGATGTATCTATGAGGGTGGCGATGGCCGTACTAGTGGCAATGAGGACGCGGGCGTGATGATCGAGGGTCGATGACGAGGCTATAGAGGATTCCTGAGCTGTAAAGGAATGGATGGAGATGACTGTACTAGAGAGGGCAGTGGCTACTACAACTAGTGCTGCTACTGAGTCTGCTGCGGTGGCAACCTTTGTGGCAATGTTGACTACGGCTGCTACAATAGGTCCCTCATTTACTGCAGTAGTTGTGTGACTATCAGTGGTCCTACTAGTAGCATACTGGCAGGGACACGTGCACCACGTGGTATGGCAGCAAAAGAAGAGGAGATAGCAGCACCGGAGACAAGCGTAGATTCCAAAACATACAAGACATCGGATGATGCAGAGGAGGTAGCCGTAGATTCTGAGGCTGTTGGAGATGCAGCACGACGAGGAGCGAAAGATCTAAGGGCTACTGCTGGTGCTCTTGGTACTGCTGGTGTAGCCCCACTAGGGGTGGCATGCTGACTCTCCCGACACGTCCTATGGGTAATAGGAGGGCTTATAAATGATTGAGGAGGGAACTGATCTCGTGGCGGTCCCATGGTTAGCATGTTTTGCACGGTTGACAATTCTTCGGAAGCAGATTGGTAGAAGGCGACGTACTTCGCTACATATATAGGAGCGTAACCAGCTGCAGGGCTGTAGTCCTCTCTGGGGTAATACCTTGGACTCCTACGATGGCGGCAAGACCACACGACACTATGCAAAATCCTCTTTGATGCAATAATGTTCACGTGCGGCAGTTGGAGAGGTAGGGATCGCCTTCGTCAAAGGCGGAGAAGCCAAAGTGGGGGCAACGGCCACAAATGCGGTTGTTGTGGCTGTTACGAAGGTATAGAACTACTGGGCCACGGGAGCTATTAAGCTATAAAGGTGCAGGGCTATCATGTTGTGGAGGGGCAAGTAGCCAAAGGCAAGAGTTCCTCGTGTTGTAGGGTTGAAGAGTCAAAGAACGACTGAATTGCGGGATAGCATAGCTATGGAGCTGCTGATTTGTGGAACTGCGGGGCGAAAGAGCTTCTGGGTAGTAAAGCTGTAGAGCTATGAAAGTGCGGAGCTACGGGCTACGAGCCGTGGAGCTGCAAATCAGGCTCGGGCGAAAGTGCCTTGAGATGAAGAGAGGCAAGGCTCCAGGACTGTAGAGCTGTGGAACTATTGAGCTACAGAGTTGCAGAGTAGTAACGTTGCTAAATGCAAAGAATGCAGAACAGTAAAGCTGTGGTGCTGCGGAGAATGCGAAGCTGTCGACTACGGATCTACGAATCTGCGGGTCTGTGAGATTACAGAATTGCAAAACTCCAGTGAGTCGAGACTAGAGTGTCTCGACTCTGTAATGACACGGTGCTCCCGTTAAACGGAGCTGCAAAATTGTGGTGTGAGCACCTGGAGACATCGCGGCTGCAAGAATGCCACCGCGAATAAGAGGTGGCTGCTTGCGTCGTACCACGTGCGACCCTAGTTTGAAGGAGAGGAGGGGATTGTCCCTCCTGCTCCAATACCCATAGGAGGTGCTAACTGTCGGCTTAAGCCGCCTAGTATGCAAGAGAATACACTAGGCCATGGTGGCGTCAAAGGCAAGGCGAATCCTTGTGTGTGAATTTAGATAGAGTTTGAAAAAATGGTGGGAGTCACAAGCAACCGAGGTGACAGCATCCAGTCGACCAGGCCACCCACACGAGTGGCTCTGTGTGGGGCCCAGCCTCCACCCCGGGTCAGGCTGAACTGGCCGGCAAAATGCCGTCGTGGTTTTCTCATACTCTTGTAAAACCGAGAGTGTGGCCCTGTAGGATCAGCAACCCAGTGCTCAACACTGTCACTCCTAGCTAGGCATACATATCCACATACAAAACTACATAATCACGTGCGTATGTAGATGCATGTCTCTCTCTATGTGTCCCTCCAGTGTTAGATCAGTCAATGCTCACCACAACATGCTAAAACTAGCAATTCTGCTCTCAAGCACAACTGGACATGATGGACCTCACGTCAATCTTGCACTCGGCTGAGATGCCAGAGATGCTCAGTCCACCACGTATGCGCCGTGAGCTTCATGTCAGTTTAATCACCTGTAGTGATGGTGTGTGTATATAGGCAGAGTGAGGAGGTCACTTGCCTATACTGCGGGCACATCCAACACGTACTACATCTCCATTTTACCCGTGAGACTTCAGCGCGTTGCGTAAAGTAGGTCGATGCAAGCTTAAGTGGACGTTTATCTACTGTGGTTGATCTACTGATTGATTTCCTATAGATTTTTGCAAAACTCATACCTGTTGTCCAACGAGTCAGATCCATGCCACTCTACGGGGTACTACCTTACTCTCCATTGGTTGGCGGTGTCCAAGGGTTGCTTTGACTTCATGCCCAATGCCTTCGTCTTCTTCCACGGGTAGCGATGGAGACATACTTCTAGCGGAAGTGCTCACTTGGATCCCGGTGTAGTTTTGGTCGATTAATGTGGAACCCTAGGTGAGTAGCCATGCTTTTAAACAACCACGGTTTGGCAATGGTAGGTGCCCTTGTATTTTTTGTTACGAGTGGGCCCATTAACCCGGGGTTGAGCTTTGCATAGTTTTTTTTTCTGTAACTAGATGTTTGTAGAGCTGACTGGGATGCGATAGCTTACACAAAACATGATGTCCATTGATGCTTGTTGGTTGCTCGCTTCATCACCGATCGAGATTTCACGAGCGTCTAGCGAGTCCCAAGCCAAATGGTTAGAGACAGTTCTGCTGGATGATGTTTATTGGCCCTGTGGACTCATTGGGTCTGTGGGTGGTTTGTTACAAACTGCCTCAAGGACGAACTTTATCATCGATATAGATATCATAGAGTTTTATGTAAACGACCATTGGTAGCTTGATTGCCTATTCAACTCCTTACGTTTTCACTGTGCTCAAAGAAATTGCTCCTGAATACAGTTTACGTGGTTGGTCAGTGGATGGCTGACGATAGCTCAGCCAAGCTGCTACCATGATACTCTTGCTCTGCCAGAATTTGCAAACGAACCTTCCATATCTATCGCGTGTGATGGATGAGGGATGCCATATAGTCAGATGATGCTAGTGAGGAGAATTTGTGCTCCTCCCTTAGTAGTGATTGTTATCGTAGCCGGGATGAAGTGCAACATATTTGAGAACCAATTGGCCACGTTGATGGTTGCATCAAATCCCTTTGCTGTGACAGGCCATTCACAGGCCATTCTGTGAAGGGTTTGACGGAGATGTCTGATCGTGGTTTTGTGTAATGAAAAAAAGGATTGCATCTTGTCCAATAGTACAATTGTGTGAGTTGTTTCAACGTCCCATAATTGCGGAAGTGTTTGCCTGGAGCAGTGGGGAATGTATTGCCTTTGCCATTATGGTTTGTCGAACACAAACACGATGTTTTTGTAACCGTCCACGAACAGCCTCACAAGGTATGTGTTCCATACAATGTGAAATACACTTACTTTGGCTATGAGGCCTGGTTTCTAAAATTTGGCATTTGCTACATTCAATTTTCCAAGTCAATGTTTGGTGTCATGATTGAATTTAACATCAAAACATTTGATTCCTCTAAGTTGGCTGAATGTTGAGAGGTTTTTCGAAAACAATGCATCCTTGGCAAGCCAGATGTTACTGCCATGTCTTGAGTGCATGTATGAATTCAAATGCCTCTTGTTTATGCACTACGTAGTTCAATCCCAACCTGCTTGCTTCTTTTGACAAATACGGGACTAGATGTTCTCCACCATTGTTTTGGAGGAGAATGGCTCCAATTGCTCGATCAAATGCATAAGCGGCCACAAGCATAAACCATTGTGGATCTGCC
The DNA here is from genome assembly GCA_023375785.1 of Penium margaritaceum. Taxonomy (NCBI): domain Eukaryota; kingdom Viridiplantae; phylum Streptophyta; class Zygnematophyceae; order Desmidiales; family Peniaceae; genus Penium; species Penium margaritaceum. The sequence continues at coordinate 148,064 of SZWC01001708.1, read as the reverse complement.
AATTGTGAGGTTGGCACCAATGTCACAGTGTCTTTTAAATGATTGAATGCCCGTCGTTCCCTCCCCTCTACATGACATCTCTCATATGAATTAGATCAAAGAGGGACACTGGCACTCAGGCACATTCCTGTGAAGATCGACGGTAGTAGCTGCAAGACCTGTAAAATACTGGGAAATTCCAAACTTTGGTGTAATTTGGCCCATCTACTACCAATGACACAGCCGCAAAACTCGATTGAACGACGACCAGCATCCCATTTCAAGGGTTTTGTCATGTTCATTTTCCTTTTTCGTAAAACTCACATGGCCTTCTAGAGACATCCCCCATGCTCATCCGGTATGCGGGATTACACTAGCATTTTATCAAGATGTATGACGACAAAGTCATCAAGGTGTTACACGAACATAGTTGTATTGTTCCCTAAATACTGCCAGGAGATTCCATAACCATGAACCTGAGGTGCACGTGTATCATATAGATCACCATCAATTCGGTGTTCTTGTCAAAAACGCACATGTGATGTTTTTTGTTTTTATATCTATTTTGGATGTATTTGTCTTTCATTGTAGTTTTTGAAAACTCTCATCACATCGCGGGAGAGGGTAGAGGCTTTTGATGGTTATTTGATAGAAAACTTTGTGGTCCATGCACATTTGCATTTGAGCAGAGAGCACTGATGTTGTGCATGGTGATACGGATCACCTATTGAACTCTTGACCAGGCATCTTGTCTGGCTAACTCCCTAGCTCGGTTGATTTGTGGCCGCTAACTCGATAGGTCCCCTTCACTGTCATTTTGTTGTCTGGACTCAGGTATCTTTGATGGTCAATGATGCACTGTACAGGTGACTATTGGGGCAAAAACTTCGGTAAAAATCATGAGAACGTTTTGATGACAGGCATGAAATCCTTATGAATGGCTGCACACGTCTGGGTACCAGTTCTGAAGGGGCTGTTTATTCATTCATTTTGTTGTGGTTGTCTCTCTCCTGTTTCATGTGGACTAGCTAGTATGAGCTTCGTGTTGCAGGTATCGATTTGCCACATCCAACGAAATCAGTTTTGTGCGTCAAGTCATGGTTGTTGCATTCAACCTTCCAATAATAGCAACAAAATTATGGGTCACATTATCATAAGCATGTGGCCCTTTCTGTCATCCATGCCGGTGTTATAGAGTGAATCGCTACTTTTGCCCACTTGTGCTATGTGTTGATACGAGAAATAGCATCCGAGGATTATTTTGATCGCTCATTGTGCAAGTTCTGAAGATGGGCACATCGTACAGCTCCCCGATTTGAAGCCACAGAGACTCACAAAGTTGACAAGTATGTAGTTATCCGTCAAGGCATTTCCTTCTAGGACCCCTTGTTTTCTCTATAAACCCAGCTTGTAAACCATCTTGTTTCTTTTTAAAACATGAGAAGCTTCCTTTTCTATCAATGTTTGTAATCTTTCGTGATGTTTGCAATCTATCAAGTGCACTCGTAGCATTTCCGCTGGTTGTTCATTCTCGTACTTCTCACTGAACTTCACAATATCAAGAATCCTTGTGTATGGAGTTGAAACCATTCACATGGAGAATTGGTTGGCACAAGTTTTTCCAACAGGATGGGAGCTTTGCCATCTACTTGTGTCATGTGTTGTTTCCCATATCTTTAGGCATGTTGTTGTGGTCTTTGAGAGTTGTATGAAATAAGTCATCAGTTTTTACAAGTCCAGCGGAGCTACTAATCTCATTGATTGATGGATACGATCTCCATCTTGAGTACCGCGTTGGATGGAACTGTCCTCTTTCATGGTAAGAACTTAGGCATTGGGGTGAACATCAATTGGATTCATGCATTTGATCATTGTAGCTGGTGCTTTCGGTCATGTACGGATGGTTAACTGGATGTCAAGTGATGTAAAATACTATCAAACATTACAACAAAGGTCATTTCTTATTAGAATCACAGCTCTTTGGGGATGATGTCACTTTCACTCATGATTTATGTAAACTTAATGTATACTCGCCACACAAGACTACTTACAAAGCCATTCAAGCTTGCCACAAGTGTCAAACTTCTCGTTCGAGTTTCTAAATGGAGAAGGTTGGTACATAGAAAGTTGTTGAAGTTCTCCAGTGGAGTCAATAAATCTTGTTGTGTTACTTGGACTTGCTCAATACATAGAATGCATATGCAAACACCTTTGCCTAATACAATGGGACAGCAATCGTGGGATCCATCTGTAAGGGCCTGTTGGTTTCTTATTGCCATTGGATTTCCTTTAGATTGGAAGACCAACTTCAATCCATTCCATGCAAAGGAAAAACCGCATGAATAAATTTATTTTGAGTCTGTTTGACAGAACTAACATCAAGAGATAGCTCCAAACTCTTCAGTTACATCTGAACCATCAACCCTTAAGATTTTGAATGATGGAACGACCAAAGAAGTGTCGGTCACATTTGGAGTTCAATCAGTAGTACAATTTGCCGCTTTGTGAGCATTACTTTCTGTGTGTTCATGCCTATTTTGTATCTCCTCCAATTCCACACTATATTTTTGGAGTAGATGATCTTCAATTCCTATTAGCGTTGACAGATTTTGGTACATGTTGTTAAAAATACTAGCTTGTTAGCTTGTGCCTCATCCTATCGTGCCGGGTGTCATCCCAAAAACCAACAGCAAAGGCAAGAGGATAAAAAAGCCCAAGGGTTTTGACACTGGAGTAGAAGTTGGACTCACCAGCACTGTGCCATTTTCTACAAAGCCCGGTGTTTTTGTTGCATGGGGCACTTGGAGAGCATTGCAAAACTCTTGTTGATATTCCTCCATCGTTCAACCATTTCCCCGCGTCCACTTCTTGTTACAGGGGTACTCACTCTTTTCACTGTCGTAATCATGAGGTCTACAATGTTTAGCACAAAAAAGAAGATATGGGAAAGACTCGTGAGAGGTTGTCACATAGGAGCAAATTCATCGACCGCTTGTCTTGCATTGTTGCACTCCGATATTTGGTTTATAGGTAGAAGTCGAGGAGGAAAAGTTGATTTGTTATAATGGGACATTTCATGGGCTTACAACTAGTAACTGCTCTTTCATGAGAAGTGTCAGATCAGTAATGAGCATGTATACAAGATCAGCAACATGAAAAATGCATGATCAGGGTCTTGTACGCTTGAATCAAGTGACAAATGTGGCGACATGTTGTGAGAGGCTGGTTCAAGAAGCTCTGCCGAGAAGTCGACGGGTTTCAATTGCATTGACGCGTCATCATAAGAGCATTGCCACTATGAGATCTACCTAACCCTGAAAAAATAGTGAAAGGGTTTAAGATAGTTCTGTCAGCTTTTATGGAAAATGACCGGATCTACTAAAACCTTATAGAGAAAAAACACTGGAGGTTGGGGTAGATGGCAAATACTCCCTTAGCTGAATGGCATGAAAACCAAGGAGTGACATACATTAGGCCATCAATGCCTGGGAAGAAAGTCACATACACAGAATTTATGGGCCTGTGTATGTCAAGGACGCAACACGGAGTACTCCTCCTTACACTAGTTCATTGCCAAAGCCCGCAAAACGGCATCTAGAAGAGGTTGTAGGGTCTCTTCTCTTTGTGCCACTCACGTAGAATTTGTCATTGACGACCAGGCGTAGGGGGAATTGAATGTTTCCGGTCTCTAGAGACCCAGGTATGTTTTTGCGTTACCTCGTTGTCACAACTGGGAAAAACATGGATTTTTCCGCCTACCTCGTGAGTTCTCATGGGGAGTTGAGTATTAAAACTTTCACTGGTCAGAATTTGATGTGTCTTTCGAAGCAATAGTGCAAATTCATCGCGTGCAAGACACCCTTTACAATTTTGCATCAATCGCTTTCTTGCCTAAAAAATCAATCGTTCAAGGGATTGTTGAGGGGTAAGGATGGAGAGGAAATGGCAGCAAGTGGCCTCCATCCCGACCCCTTTACATCAAGGACTAGCAGGCCACTCACCACCAACCCATCTTCATTTCCATTATTTCTCTCCCCCCCCCCTCTCAATCGCTCTCCTCTCTCTCTCTCTCTCTCTCTCTCTCTCTCTATCTCTCTCTCTCTCTCTCTCTCTCTCTCTCCGCTGTCCTCTCTTGCTTCATTTGGCAAGGAGAGGGGAGAAAGCTTGAGGAATCACGACAACAGATCTTGGAACTTGCGGCCTCACGACCTGAAGGCCGCCAATTGAGAAGCCAACAATTGATTGGCGGCTGGATAGGTGGCTATCCAATAACCTGACTGGCAGCCGGCCATCTAGCCAGCTTAGTGCCAATCTAGCAAATGTAAACCGACACCATAGGAAAGGCGAGGGGCCCAACCGGCCCTCCCACACTACATTCCTTCCCACATCTTATGAACTGTCTTGGTCCATGAACAACAGAGTGCGTTATTGGATTAGGAGGGCGGATTTGGCACTCCCACATAAAATAGGTGAGAGGTGGCCCGCGGCATACCATCGCCAAAGCGAGGGTTGGCCGGTGGCCAGCCACTCGCTGGCTGTCGTCCAGCTGGTAGTTGGCCGGCTATATGGCTGGCACCCGGTCAAGTAATTGGCCGGCCTCCTGGCGGCCAACCACCCATTGCAGATCTCACAGGTGGCTCAATTGGTGGCCAAGGGGCCATGAGGGCCTTGAGGGCAAGGCCAGTGGTATCATTTTCTGGCCATTGCTTGACCTTCCTCATCGAGAGGGAGAGAGAGGATGAGGGGAGAGCGCAAGCGCGAGAGAGCACGCAAGAAAACATTGGTGCATAATCACCAAACGTGTCTTGCATGCGATGGTTTTGTGTCGTTGTGTCACAGAATTAAGTCAAAGTTTGACAAGCTCATCATTTGAGATTGCTCGTGGAAATCTCATGCAAATGTACGAGTTTGGGATATTGCTCCCTAGTTTGGAACCCAAACCAAGAGGACAAGGTAAAAACTAAAGTGGGCATCTAGCGATTCAAAACATCTCGGTCTTCCTACACGGGCCATCGATGATGACTAACCACGGAGTAACATGAAGAGGAAAACACCTCTAATTGACTCTGGATGCCATTATGCAATTTTCGACAACAACTTTGTACCAAAGCCAGAGTCACAGGTGTTGCAGTCATTTTCAGAGAAGGAACGATTCTCAAGACCAACTCCACCATGGTTTTGGTTACTTCAACATAGTTTTAACGCCACCGCCAGCCGTAACACTAGTAAACCTGCCAGAAAAGGGAAAGAAAGCTCTTGAAAAGCTCTTTTGAAATGTTCCAACTTCTCCAAACATATCTCCTCCTCCTTGAAGATCCCTGTTTTCTGTGGGACATGATTGGGAATGTCCACCTCCAAATCACTCTCCCTTATCCTCCATTTCACATCCCACCCACCCCCCTTCCTTAACCCTATTAACATGTGCAAAGGATTACCCTACAATGAAGGTGTCCTGAGGGCTAAGATGATGCTAAGACCAAGAGAAGCACCTGTAGGTAATGAAATCCTTGTTCTTTCTCTCCCTTGTTGAACAACACTGTATACTTGCTGATTTTTAATACCCACTAACTCTTTCATCTTTAGAAATGGTACACGATTGCACTTCTTTGGTGGTAGTGACACCAACACTTGTGGAAGAATTGCGTGATGTAGTGGTTGAAGTAAGATTACCTGAAGGTGATGAGTGTAATCATGTTCATAATCCATTTAGTTGATGATGTTGAGCTAGTTGTATTTCACAGGATTGTCGGTACTTCTAGGCCCAGCTAATAAAACTGGAGGACAAAGTGAAGAAGAATAAGACACACCATGAAAATGTACAATATCTGTTGGTGGAGTTCTTGGATGAATTTCAAGATCCACATTCTAGATTTCCACCAGACTGAAACAAGGGCCACACAATTCTGCTGCAACTGGAGGCAACTCCTCCAATTAGACCCATGCAACCTAGTTGCATAGGTCTAATTGGAAAGAAAGGTGAGTGCTCAAATAGGAATCAAATAATACTCCGTGAAAGGATGGATCAAGTTGAGTAGCTTAGCATACGGTCAAAAGTCTTTTCTGTGCATCTAAAAGATGGTGGTTTGCGCATGCGCGTAGACTAAAAGGCATTGAACAAGTTATAAGTGAAAAAATGATTCCCCTTACCATGGATAGATGATCTGTTTGACCAAATCCAAGAGGATATTTTATTTTTTAAGAAAATGCTTTACAGAAACAGTGACGAATAAAGCAAGAGAGAGTGAGGGATATAAGTAAAGACAGTACGATATTGCCAGATGTGCCTCGCACACAACAAATTTGTGCTCTTGCATCACATACATTCTTTCAAATCTTGACTAACTCAAACTTTAGTTTTGTACACAAAAACCTTCCACAAACACATGACCTCAGTGTATCACCCCCCTGTTCGGCACCCAAAACAAGGGAGTAGGGAAAAGCAGAAATGAGCCTCTAAAGATTCAAAAACATTGAGAAACATTGATGTTGTTGATGACGAATTTCCTCGGATTGACGTGGAGGAGGAAACTCCTCTAGCAAGCTCTAGATGCCATTCTCCGACTTCCAACGACTTTCACACAGGAGTTGGAGTCACAGCCGTTGCAATGATGGTATGCCATTAAATTGTGCAAGAAGCTTGATTGCCTCCAATCACCAGCTAAGACATGAACATGGCCACAATAAATCAATTCAAGCTGAAGTCATAGGTAAGTTTGGCTAGGAATCTCCTTCCCTAAGAACAGATTGTCCTTACAAATATTATGTCGGCCATTTCCAACCTCATGTGGTAGCCAATTTATGTGCTGCCCAGCCAAGATGTTGGTCACTACTTCTATACATAGGTTGTACTCCCTACAATCCACCAATCTATGTGAGCGGACAGATGTATCTAATGCCCTTTGAATAACCCATTGAGGAACAAGATTCAATCTTTTATGAGTTGTGCTGAGTTCCACTATTGGTTCAAATAAGAAAAAACCTCCAAGCAACCCACAATTAGAGTGTGTTCTCTTGGTGTTGGAGTAGGAGTACGACCTTGCATTGGTCATCTGCAACAAGGACTGTTGGTGATGGTTGAAAGGTTCCTTTTTCTGTGTATGGGACTAACAAGTTCACATAAAACTTGTCATGTATCGTTGTTCTCCGCGGAAGCATCAATCGATATGCCACTAGCCTGATGTGTGTTGTGATAAGAAATGGACCTATATACCCCCCTGATCTTCGAATCTGATTTTAATGTTTTTTCAAGTTGGCTGAATTGGATGCATTTTTTCGTTCAACGAATTGATTGGAACGCAAAAATAATTTCTTTCAATAATTGTAGAATTCTTGGGTTCATCTAGTCATTTTGTTTTGACCTTACTCGGGGTGGGCCGTCTTGTAGCTCTCTGTCCACTCGTGCAAGACACCCCATTTTTCCCACGCCCACTAGGGATGGGGAAACTCTGCCAAAATCTGTCCGGCAGAGCCCCACGGTCGTCACCATGCCTGGTGATGACGAGTCAGTCATCGCGTTCCTTTAGCGTCAGGTGACCCTCGCTTGCGAGGCTCAACAGGAGGTTGAAGATCGCCTTAAGCTCGCAGGGGACGACCGTGCCGCATTCGCTAATGAGGTCGCGGCTATACTGTTGCGTCGTTTGACCGCTGTGTCTGTCGTCCCACCTGTTGGCGCCAATACTAACGCGTCTTCCACGCAGTCTGGCTCTAGCACCTCTGCTGCTGTGCACTCTGGCACTCCTGTTGCTGCCCTCTCCCCTCCTGCGCCGCGCCAGCACAACTTCTTCTCTCAACCACCTACTCTCTCCCCTGGTCTTGCCTTCTCTTCCTTGGAGGTGCGCTTCAGCGCGTGCGCTCAGGGGGAACAATTGTGGGAGTACTACTCTCCGGCTATCCCTCCCTTTGTACCTGCTGTCTCTGAATCCGCCCGCGCTGTCCGCACTCTCATCGCCGCTGCCCCTGAATCGCTCACTGATGATGTGGGCACCTTCAATGCTGACCTTGCTGCCCAACGCCTTGTTGACCCCATTGGCGCATATGCCATGCTGCGTCTACGTACCACTGTCACTGGCCAAGCCGCCCAAAGTGCACTTACAGTCCAATTCAGCATGCTCCTCATGCGTGTTGATGAGACCGCCGACGCCTATTGGGCTCGGGGTCACAAGCTCCTTCGTGAGCTTGGCGACGCCGCACCTGGCCAGCTCCCTACCTTATTCCTGAGCTGTCCGACCTCCTTCGTGACATCAACGCTGATGAGCTGCAGCGCCTCACCTTGCAGCCGGTCCCTCCCAAGTCGTCGCCTGGGGTTGGCGCCCTTTGGGACTTCACGTCTGAGCGCCTTGCTACTTGGTGGACTAGTCTGCAAAACAAGGGTCTCCTTTGCTCTTCCGTCACAGGTGTTGCTGCGCTCACCACTACTGCTGCACCCCCCTCCTCTTCTGCATCTTCCTCTACCCCAGCCTCTTCTGCCTCATCCTCTACTGCCTCTGTCCTCGCTTCTGAGGGTCGTGGGAAGGGCAAGGGGAAGGGCAAGGGCAAGGGCAAAGACAAGGGCGCTTCTACTTCTTCACGTGTTCCGGGCGCAGTAGTCTGTTGGAACTGTGGCTCTGCTGAGCACTCTCCTCGTACTTGCCCAGCTCCCCGGGATGATCTCCGCCTCTCCCGGGCCATGCGCGCTCACTGGGCTCGCACCTTCGGCTCCTCCTCTTCTCTCGCACCCTCTAGCTCCAGTGTTCCATCGCGCGCCTTCACCCCTCTCCCAGCTCAGGCTCAGGCCACCTCTGGTGTGCCTTCCCCTCCGCCGTCTGGCCCCTACCCCTGGGGCTGGCCACCTCCTTACGGTGCCCCTACGTATGCTGGTCCCCCGTCATCTGCCTACACAGCTCCACCGTGGTTCCCTCCATCCACCGGAGCGTCTAATCCAGATCCACCGGCATCTGTTGCTGGTGATCGTAATGATCGGGAGCGCGACCTGGAGCAGTCTCTCCTCCAGCTTCTGTGCCTTCGCGATCAGGGAGGTGAGGGTGTTGCACCGCTGGCCAGAGGTCTTATGTGTCAAACTGGCAGTGTCCTCCGTGGGGATCCCCCCGGTCATGTCCTGGGTGCCTTGTGTACGTCTGTCCCGTGGATTCAGCATTGGCAGTAGGACTTTCTCCCTCGTTGTCTCTCTCTTTGTGCCTCACCTGCCTCCTCCGTTGGCACTGTTGTGACGTCCAACGTCTAGTCCCCCATGCGTGTGTCCAGTGGTCTCTGGGTCCTTGACTCCGGTGCGACCCACCACATGATGTCCGTTTGTTCATCGTTTATCTCGTTGGGTCCAGTCGGTTCTGTCCGCTTTGTCCGTACTGGGTCTGGTCAGTTGCTGCCGGTTCAGGGGGTCGGCGTCGTGCACTTTGTTGGACCCAGTGGTGCTCTGCTCTTGCCTGACGTTCTGTACGTGCCTTCCCTGGAACTCAGCGTGCTGTCTGTGCCATCCCTGGATGATCAAGGTATGGACATCACTGATAGTCGTGGTGTTGGCACTGTCTGTCTTTGTTCCCCTCATCGTGTTGTTCTCCGTGGCATGTAGTGTGGTAAACTCTATCATGTTTCCTTACACGCCCCCTCTACTCCTCCCATTGGTGTTGCTCTTGCTCACATTGCACCCTCTCTCGCTCCTGACCTCATCCGCCTCTTGCATCGTCGCCTTGGTCATGTCCACACTGATGCCATTCACAGCATGCTTTGTCTTCAGCCTGCTCTTGGCCTCTCGCCCTCTACCTTCCCTGCCCCTTCCCCTGCTGATTGTCTTGACTGCGCACAGGGGAAAATGCATCGCTCCCCCTTCTCTCCTTCTGAATCTCACTCCTCACATCCCCTTGATCGTGTTCATGTCGACGTCATGGGGCCCCTGCATCATTACCTCCTTGGTGATGTTGGTCGTTATGTCTTGTGCCTTACCGATGACTTTTCTCGCTTTCGTTGGGTCTTTGCACTTCGAAAAAAAAGTGATGTTTGTTCCGTCATTGAGTTGTGACTTGTTGAAGCTAAGCTTGCCTGTCAACGGTCCTTGCGTGTCTTTCGCAGTGACCGTGGCGGTGAATTCCTTGGTCCCACCGCTCGCCTCCTCGAATCTCGTGGGGTGTGTCTGGAGACATTCGCTCCATACACACCCCAACAAAACGGTGCCTCTGAGCATTGGAATCGGACACTTGCCGGCGGTGTCCGCACGCTTCTGTTTGAGTCCGTTCTCCCTCCGCTCTTTGCGTTTGAGGCGATGTGCTACATGACGTGGGTGTGGAACCGTGTTCCCCACAGCCCCCCGCCCCACACTGTCACCCCCTTTGAGCATTGGCACGGTCACAAAGCCGATCTTCGTCTGGCTCGGGTCCGGGGTCGTATTGCTTCTGTTTGGCTTCCGAAAGACATGCGTGACGGAAAACTGTCCCATCGCGGTCGTCTCTGTCCTATTCTCGGGGTCTCTATGCAGTCCAAAGCCTGGCGGTTCTGGGACCCTGTCCACCAGAGTGCCGTTGAGTCACGCAATGCTCTGTTCTTTCAGTCAGTCTTCCTCCGGGATCTCATTCGCCTGTCTCCCGACTCCTCTCTCCTCCCTCTCTCTCGGCTGAGGGGGGAAGTTGGTCCTGTCGGCCCAGCAGTCCCTGTTGCCGCACCGCAACTTTCACCCGCGTCTCAGTCCTCGTCTTGCGGACCTGTCCCTACCTTCTCCGCGTCCTCGTCCTCTGACATCTCGTCCAACCCCTCTGACGTACCATCCTCTTTTATCACCGACTCTGCCCAGTCTCCTCCCTCATCTCCAGCTGTCCCGTCCAGCCCGGTCACACCTCCCAGTATCCCCTCACCTGCGGCCTCTCCCATCCCGGTGTCTGACCCGCCGTCGCACGTCCCTACGGGCCCTGCTCTCGTCTCTCCCTTCGTCCGGGGTGAACATCTTTGTACCCTCCCCAACCGCTCTAGCACCTCCACCACCTTGGCACGCCCTCCTCCATCGTAGCCTGGACCCTCGCCTGCTCTCCCCACCGGCATGGACGCACTAGGCCTGGCTACTGGGATCGTCCATCCCATTTCCGCCCTCGGCTATATGCTTCTTGCCTCAGAGCATGAGCGGGCCTTGGAAGCTGTTGTCTTGAGCAGCATCGCCGAGTTTCACGCCACGTCAGTTACCATTGCCTTGCCGCCTGAGCCGGTCACAGTGCGTCAAGCCCGCACGGCCTCTGACGCCTAGCAGTGGGAGGCTTCCATGCGTGTTGAGCTCAACGCCCTTGATGAGCATGCGGTCTATGAGCTTGTCGATCTACCGCCTGGATGCAAATCCATTGATGCTCGATGGGTCTTTCGGTGTAAGTACAAGCCCAACAGTGCCCTTGAAAAATACAAGGCACGCCTCATGGCAAGGGGGTTCTCCCAGGTCCCGGGCGTCAACTTCGACGAGACATTTGCACCAGTAGGGTGGTATACCACTGCCAGAGCCCTGTTGAGTCTTGTCGCTCATCACACTGGGAGTTGGAGTAGATGGATGTGAACAACGCGTTCCTCCACGGGCAGTTGGATGAGGAGATCTACATGATCCAGCCTCCAGGTTTCTCTAACGGTACTAACCGAGTTTGGCGGCTGCGGAAGGCTCTTTATGGCCTGAAGCAGTCGCCTCGGTGCTGGAACCAAGAGATCACGTCCACTCTTGAGAAAGGCGGTTACAGATGCAGTACGATGGATCCCGCACTCTTTGTGAGCCTGCCCTCTGTCCCGTTTGCCGCTGTTCTCGTCTACGTGGATTACCTGCTGATAGCGTCGCCTAGTCAGGCTGCTGTCAAGGCAGTTAAGACGCTCTTGCAGTCTGCGTACAAAATGAAAGACTTGGGACCTGCACGCGTCTTCTTGGGCATGGAGATTGAGCAAGATCGTTCTTGTCGGACACTCCATGTTCACCAAGCTGCATACGTCTATAGCCTGGGGGAGCGCTTCGCCTCACTGCTAGAGTCCAGACCCACTGCGTCTACGCCCATGACCCCAGCGGGTCAGAGGTTGCTGAAGACACTGGATGTGTCCAGGCTGGGGGAGACAGTCGATGTGACGGACTATCTTCGTGTCATTGGGTCACTAATGTACCTGGCGACCACGACCAAGGCAGATGTTGCATTCTCAGTGAACTTCATGTCCTAGTTTTCCCAGGCTCCTGGAGCCTGACACATGGAGGCTACACTGCGTGTTGTCAGGTATGCCCTCTCCACTTCCCGTACCGGTCTGTGCTATCGTGCACAGCCATCACTTGTCATGGATGGATGTACTGACCGCGATTGGGCACATGACGCTGATACACGTAGTCGTACCGGTTATGTCTTTCTTGTTGGAGGGACCGCTGCGTTGTAGAAGAGTGGTAAGCAGGGTTGCATGGCACGCAGCTCTAGTGAGGCTAAGCATGTTGCTCTAGGTGCAGGCACTTGCGAGAGTGTGTGGCTATGTCGCTTGCTGCAAGAACTGCGTGTCCCGATCCGCTGCATCACATTGCGCTGTGACAACCAAAGCACCAAGGAAATTGCTGAACATGATGGCATGCATCACACACGCACAAAGCACATCAATGTGGAGCATCATTTTCTGCGTGAGCGTATTGCTGCAGGTGATGTCCGGGTCATGTGGGTTGATACACGACAGCACCGAGCTGATTTCCTGACGAAGGCACTCAACAGTAACATCTTCAAGGCAGTTGTGCATGCTGTTGGGTTGTTGTGTTCACGTGGTGATCCTGGGTGAATGTTTGTTCCCAGTGCGTGTACAGTCTTGTGTCACTCCTTGTGACACTTGTTTGTGTCTGTACGTTCTTGTCGATGTGCGTCGGCTCTGGGTCATGGGGGAGTGTTGGTATGTGTCTCATAGATCTATTGTGACCTCTGGCCTCGCTGCACACTCACTACACTCACGTAGGTGATTGATGCTGAAGTCACACTGGCGCTGACGTCACCACTCGTGTGGTGCAGGCTCGTGATTATGCACATGTCGACCATCCAGAGCCACACTCACAGGACTTGTGTCAGAGTGCCCTCTAGCACGTGCCTCCATAACCGGTTTCATCGTTGACACTAGGATTCCTAGTGTGACTGGGATGCATGTCCGGGTTTGTTTCCCCGGTTTTGACAGGTTGCATGCGTGCACGTTAATTAAGTGGTCGAGATCCGGGTTCAGGTTTCATGTGGCGTGGGTGTGAGAGAGGCTGGGCTCGGCGTCCGCCCGCTCGCCACCCCGCTGCCCACTGCTTGCTCGCACCTAACCCCTCTGTAGCTTGTGACTCGTTACTTGTTCCTCGTTCCTTGAACTAAACCTGACTGGCTTCCTGCCTCTCTTGGTGCTCCATGCGTTTGTGTCTCACTCTCCCTCACACACACTAGTCTCGACTTCCCACAGGAGTGAGTGTTGAAGACCTTATGTGCTCGACGCCCCTCGCTTACAACAATTCATAGTGGTTGAATTGCCCGACTTCCTATTTCAGGCTTTTACGTGCCAGTGTGAATTTAATCGGTGGCCAGCTACCCTTAGCCTCATTTGTTCTTTGCCTGAACTACGCATGGATCTCACTCAATGTTCATTGTTTGACTCGGATTTTGATGTGGACAACTGGGCAGCTCATGTTATTGTAGGGATAGCGTGTTGTGATGTGAGTCGTCCCTTCTGTTTGTACAGCTTGTTCTTACCACTCGGCCGTGTCCATGCTCGTGCACACCCACCTCGCGCCACAGCACCGACGCAAGGGGGCTCCACCCACCAGCAGCTGCCAGACAGTTGCCATGATGTCTGTTGTGCTTGCTAGGGTGCCCTACAGCGTTTTTGCAGTGGCTAGAATTTCTCTGTGGATTGGCTCTCGTGCCTGATTCGCATGTTTTGTATTGTTTGTCCAACAATCGATGCCGGACTTGTACGTGTGACCAATCATACAATCTGGCTAAAGATTATGCATCTTTAGGTTTAGACGGTGTTGCATTTGGATGCCTATGCATGGGGTTACGGTCAAACAGTGGTTTTGGACCAGTTTTAGGACAAACTAACACTACCGCGTGCGTCACCCACTGTGCGCCACGACAAGTATTTATTCTATGTGCTTGTCACTTGTTACTTCTCTCTGCATTACTAAACTAATGGAGCTTATGGAGGTCTCCCTAGCCTGGCCCTTGTTGTTTCCTGCACCTTCTTGCTTGCTACTTTGCCTGCTGATTGGATAGTGTCGCCATGTCTGTAATAGCAAGGCTAGATAGCTTCCTCCATTTTTCTCATGGTATCAGAGTAGCGAGACCTCCCTCGCTAAGCTCTGCCGCAGAGACGCAACACGAGCAACAGTAAGAGTCACTACTGTAGCTGTATCCTAGGACGCGTCGTAACAGACGTTGGTGTTGGGTTAAGTGGCTTCCACCCGTCGGGAGTGACGGTGATGGATTACGAAAGGAGGAGAGCCTAACAACATTACAGGCCTCCGAGGCCTCCTGAGACTTCTCCAACACCTATGACACTATTGACGAAACACTGTCGATGCGTTCCGGCAGCTTGGTTTGTTTGTCGGGAGCTAGGTCTTTCTTGCTCATTTCAACCCGGGCACTTAGTGGTCTGTGCCAGTGCCCCAGGAGACCCCATGATGGCAGGTTGTGCATTCCCTTTGCCTTCAAGACCCGGCTACATTGTGATATATATTGGTACCTTTGGAGACAAATGGAAACTACAATAGAGCGCAGGTTGGGGTAGTGGCGGTGTTGATGCAGCGTGCGGGCTTCCACGCAAGTTGCTTTGTCTGCTGCCCCCTCAGTCTGCTGCTCTAGAGTTTAAGTCTGACTGCTCTGGATTTGTTACCCAGAAACGCGCGCGCTAGTGTTAGCATCAGAAAGCAGCAGAAAACTGGAAGTAACTGATTAGGAGTGAAGAATGAACAACAATGGGAGACCCCTCCAAGTTCAAGCTCCCCCCCACTAGTGTATAACTTGTTACTCAGCCTACCAGTCAATCAAAAAATAGTCCTGGACCTGCTTTCTGGCAGGCAGGGTTTTCTCCATGGGCCCTACCAGACGCCCAACAGCCCAAAACACTGGCGTCGTCCGTTTTGCCTGAAAACTGGACCATGCCATAATACCGACGCTGCAAATGTAGTCGTTTGGTCAGAGTCAGCTAGAAAAAAAACAGCAAAGAGTTGCGGCTGCCCGAACCGAGGCAATGCGTACAACGGTCCATGATGCCAAACAGTGCCATGCAGCAAGAGACATGGACCCTAGGCAGAGCATGATGCTGCAGACGCAATGGCACAGTCAGAATCAGCGCTGGGTTCATGTAGACAGCATCTGCGATGGCAGTGACCGCCGGCGACCCGACCGCCAAGGAGGCCTGCTGATGGAGCTGGGCACGTCGCCGGAGGGAGGAGGCTCCAGCGAACTGCGAGTGGGCCTCAACGTACATCGGCTCCACCGGACGACACTCCAGTAACGTCGAGTCTCACCGTCAGTCATCTGCATGCCGATGTATACAAGCCGGGAGGACACAACAGAGCACAATGAGTGATGCGCAAAAACCAACACTCCCCCATGATTCATAGGCGTAGTGCACATGTGCGGGCAGAGACACTGTCAACAACCAAAACTCCCCCAGGACACACAGAGATGCAGGCAGGGAAAAAAAGAGCCACTCACGGACGCACGCCAACTCAACTCACAGCCTTCTTGAACGAGTCGCGCTTCAGTGCCTTCATCCAGAAGTCAGCCAGCTGCCGTGCTGTCTCAACCCACACAATGTTGATGTTACCGTCATGCAACAACAAACGCACATAGTGATATTCAACATTGATGTTCTTTGTGCGTGTGTGATGCACGCCGTCATTGTCGATGATGGCCATGGCACTCTCATTGTCACAATGCAACGTGATGGATGCGACGAACTCACGCAACTCGGACAACAAACGACGCAACCACACACTCTCACATGCGCCTCAGCCAAGGGCCATGTACTCAGCCGCAGCAGTGCTGCATGCAATGCACCCCTGTTTTCCACTACGCGAGGAAACAGCTGTGCCGTCGATCAGAAAGATCCAGCCTGTGCGAATCTTACCGTCTGGAATGCCGGCCCGGCCACTTTCGATGTAGCCCACCGCGACGACATACGGCTGGCAGCAGAACATGAGACCTCACCGAGGAGTCGACACGACATAGCATAGTACTCGGATCGTGACCTCAAAGTGGAGGTGACGCGGCTCCTGAGAAAACTGAGCCAGGAGGTTGGCGGCGAACGTGATGTCTGGGCGCGTCATTAACGCCAAGAACATCAGTGACCCCATGACTCGCTGATACGTGGTCACGTCAAGTGGCTTCTCCACAACGGCTGGGTCAGGACTCTTCAGCTTCATCTGGCCATCAGGTGACATGGGTGAAGATGCGCCGGGTACGAGGGGCAGATCCTCGGCAAAGCGAGTGGACAGGGTCTGCACGTAGGCAGGTTGGTGGACGTGCAGGATGCTCTGGGAGAGATCATGCTCAAGCTCCACGCCCACAAAGACTCGGACAGACCCGAGATCCTTCATCTGGTAGGCGGTGTGTAGTAGGTCCTTGACACGCTGGACGGTAGCCATGTCAAGTGACGCAATGAGGAGATCATCAATGTAGACCAGGACAGTGGCGAGGGTCTGGCCTCGCGGGCTGAAGAACAATGTGGGGTCAGCGTAACTGCGCTGAAGGCCACCGCGAAGGACCGTGCTGTTGATCTCCAGGTTCTAGCACCGAGGCGACTGCTTTAGGTCGTAGAGGGCCTTCTGTAGCCGTCAGACTCTCCTAGTGCCATTGTCAAAGCCTGGAGGCTGCCCCATGTAGAGCTCCTCACCCTCCAGTGAACCATGGAGGAAGGCATTGCTTATGTCCATTAGATGCAGCTCCCACCCATGCTTAGCAACCAGACTGAAGAGCGCTCGGCTCATGAAGAATCGGCCAACTGGGGCAAAGATCTAGTCGTAATGGACCCCAGGGACCTGATCAAACCCCCTGGCTATGAGGCGGGCCTTGTACTTGTCCAAGGACTCGTCGAGTTTCCATTTGCGCCGAAAGACCCACTTGGCACCAATGGCCTTCCGACCTGGAGGGAGGTTGATGTGGTCATACACGTGGTGCTGTTGGATAGCAGGGAGCTAGTCAGTGCATGCAGCATCCCACTATACGGCCTCAGGAGAGGCTCGAGCCTCACGTAGGGTGGCTGGGTCCTCCCGGCGTACTATGGAGCATACTGAGAGAGCGTGTGCGTCTCGAGCTCCAGGTGGGATGCATGCGAGTGTAGACATGACAGCATGCCGATGCTCGTGATGGAGCATGGCGTAACCCAGTGCAGAGCCAGGGTAAAGGTTTGAAATGATGGCTGAATTGGTCAAGCCAAGGGCCTTAGTGCCAAGGTCCCCACTCACGACCGTAGGAGTGGAAGCGACACGTGGAGCGACAGGGGGCCGTGATGCCACAGGGTGAGGTGCTGTAGTCTGCATGCTCACTGACGGCCGAGGTCGGAGGCTCCCATCTTGACCATGCGTGTAGCGCTGTAGGGCAAGAGGTGGCACCGAGTCTTACGAGCCGGCGGAGGCGGACGAGGCTGCCGGCCCAGAGGGGCCACCGGGCATGATTGGGGCGGCTGGCCCGGTGGGGCCAACGGACGCGACTGGGGCCGCCGGCCCGGAAGGACCAGTGGATGTGACTGGGGCCGCCAACCCGGAGGGGCCAGCGGGCACGACCAAGGCGGCTGGCCCGAAAGGACCGGTGGATGTGACTGGGGCTTGCCTTCCGGAGGGGCTAGCGGGCGTGACTGCGGTGGCTGGCCCGGAGGGGCCAGCGAACACCAATGGGACCGCCGGCCCGAAAGGGGCTAGCGGGCGCGTCTGGGGCTGCCGGCCCAGAGGGGCCATCGGGCGCATCTGGGACCATCGGCCCAGAAGGGCCAGCGGGCACATTCGGGACCGTCGGCCTGGAGGGGAAAGCGGGCGCAACATGGGCTGCTGGCTCGAAGGGATTATGTGATGTGCCACCGGAAAGCGGCACGATGGAGGACGGACTCACCACTCCCCCATGCGTCGAGAGGGACACCGACAAGCCAGAGCAAATGAGATCGCGCGGAAAGAGCTCCTCAAAGAAGAGAGCATCGCAGGACCCGATGATGTAGTGTCGGGAGGGATCCCAAAATTTCCCAGCCTTGGACTGACAAGAGACACCGAGAAAGGTGCAAGGACGTCCGCAGAGGGTGAGCTTGCCACCCAACTACGGGGTGGGCAGCCACACAATGGCCACGTAACCCCACACGCGAACAGGGTGGAGGTCGGCTCCTAGACCGCACTAGTGCTGGTACGGCGTGGACTTGTGGGGAAGGGGTCCGTGAGGAATCCGGTTCCAGACCCATGTCATGTACTCCATGGCTTCAAATTAGAAGCCATTGGAGAGGCCAGACTTAACTTGCATGGTGCGGACGACATCGGCCATGGTATAGTTTCACCTTTCGGAGACGTCGTTCAGGGCGGGCGTGTAGGGCGCGTACGTCTCATGGTGGATACCGCAGGAGACAAGAAACGTCATGGTCTCGCCCATGTACTCACCACCGTGATCGGAGTGAAAGTGGCAAAGAAGTCTACCACACTCGCGCTCCGTAAGGACAAGCCACTCCTAAATGGCATGGGCGACATCGCTCTTTTGCCGAAGGCAGAAGACCTAGCGGTAGCAAGAGTAGTCATCAGTGAAGGTGAGGACACAATGACCATGCTCTCTGACAGACTCGGTAGGGAGAGGACCCATGACATCGGAATGGACGAGGTCGAGAGGGGTGGGTGCACGGGAGGAGAACAAAGGGTATGTGGACCGGTGCATCTTGCCATGAGCGCAATCAATGCACTCCGTGGAGCACGGCAAAGGGAAAGTCTCAGGGTCAAGGTCCTTGGCCGGCTGGGTGCGGAGCATGCTGTCGATGGCAGCAGAGTGGACGTGGCAAAGGTGGCAATGCAAGAGACAGGTGTGCTGGTGACAAGCACATGGCCTACGGCCGACGAGGAGGCCACAAAAGGAGAGGAAGACAAACAAGGCACGTGCCACAGGTTGCTACTGGCGGTGGCGTGGAGAACGACAAGACCGAATGGACGCAACGACACAGTGCCAACACCACACGAGTGCAGAAAACGTCCATGCTCATGCGGTCAAGGGTAGTAGCACACAGGAGGCTGACCTCAAGACCGGGGACGAAAAGGATATCGGTCAGGAAGACATCACCGTCAGAACCACAAAAATGAACGATACCAAAGCCGTGGATAGATAACACCTGGCCGGAGCCCGTCCGGACACCGGAGACATCGCTAACAGGACCAAGCATACTGAAGGCCTAACGAGAGGCTATCATGTGATGCGTGGCCCCAAATTCGATGATCCAGGTCTCGGCCAGGTCCTGGACTGGAGTCGCGAGATCGCTAACAGTCACGTGGCACCAAGCAAGAGACGCGGACGAGGTGGAAGGGGATGCAAACCAAGAGTGCCAATCATCAAGCCATGCGACGTCGTCATGGAAGGGCGTCACGGAAGGGAACGGGGGAGACCACAAGAGATGGTAAGACAGACAAGGAGGCAGGGCACGACCGCAACTTGATCTCAGTCATGCAGGGCAAGGGGGTCGAGCAAGAGGTGACGTAACTCGCACTTCCCTGTGGGGGAGGGCGAGGCTGGCCGTGCTGGAATGCAATGAACTGCTCCAACTGTCGCCCACACGTGGACAGCCCGGGAGTGTAGACGGAGTGCGGAGTGATGGCTCCGGAGCCCGGAAAGAAGGAAGACTGCCCGGGTGAAGGAAAAAGCGGTGCCGATTGCTGCGGATGATGCTGCTCAGGGACTGGCGGCTACGGGACCGGGGTCACGGTCGAAGGAGTGGAGCTACTGGACAGGATCAAGGCGTCAAAAGCGGCGACAACGACGGCGGCAGAGGCCAGACGATGCTCCCGCTGGTGAAGCATGGTGACGATTTCGCGAGCCTCATCCGTCGGTAGCGGGCACGTGTACCACCGATGCCCTGAATGGCCACAGTTGTGGCAGACCCAGCCACAACCACTGGACCCAGTTGACTATTGATGTTGTTATTGCTGCTGACCCTTACCCTTCTTGCCCCGATGCTTCTTCTTTCCGAGCACGCTGGTGGAAGTTGCTGCTACGAGGGAGGCAACGGCCACGAAGGCGACGGCAGGTGAGGCGAGGGCCTCTGTGCGTTGGAGGCGGGACTCCAGATGAGCATCCTCAATCCTGAGGAATAGCTC
Source organism: Penium margaritaceum (assembly GCA_023375785.1). Lineage (NCBI taxonomy): Eukaryota > Viridiplantae > Streptophyta > Zygnematophyceae > Desmidiales > Peniaceae > Penium > Penium margaritaceum. The sequence continues at coordinate 127,819 of SZWC01001708.1, read as the reverse complement.
GTATGCCCGAGGCATGAGGGTGCCCTAGGCCGCAATGGTGGAGAGGACCTCCTGGGAGTAGTGGACGTAGACATCAGCGTGCGCACTGGCGGTACTGTGCTTGATGGTGAGGAGCGCGGCGAGAGGGGGTGGAGTAGAGGTGCTGAGGCCATCCTTCTGAGGAATAGCTCGTATGCCCAGGCCCCGAGGCCTGGGCATACGAGCTATTCCTCAAGAGGATGGCCTCAGCCCGCTACCAGTAGGCGCTGACTGTCTCGGTCTCCCCCATGTGCAGGGAGTTGAACTCCCGCAGCAGACGGCTGGTCTCAGCCTTGCTGGATAGACGATGGGGACAAGTGAGAACATGCCATGGCGTAGTAGGGTCTGGTGTCTTGCCAGAGGTGAAGCCGATGAGGAAGGGCTCTAGGGCTAGGCGGGATGTTGGAGGCGTGAAGGGGACGAGAGCGCGTGCGGCGTGACTAGCGTCATACAGCTGGTCGACTCGGGTGGAGTCGTACGGAAGGGTGTAGTATGCCCACAAGCCCTCACCTTGCACCCAAATGCGGAAGCTGAGCACCTAGCTCTGGATCTGCTCGCCCGATTGGAACGGCGGGGGTGGCGTCTCAAAGTCCTTGGTCCTACGGCTGGCACCCAGAGTGGGGCCAAGGACTGAGGTCACGGTTTGCCGTTGACGCTGAGTCTGCAGCTGCATAAGGTAATGCATAGCAATAGACACAGAGGGGCTTGCATGCCCAGGAGGGATGAAAGGCGGTGGGCCACTGATGTGAGTTTGAGAGGCTGACGGCTGTAGTGCTGCAAGCTGCTGCGTGAGAGCGGCAAGCTGTTGGTGGATGGCGGCTAGGGGGCCGGAGGCGTCGGCGACGGAGCTCGTGGACTGCTACAGCTACTAATGTTGCTACTGCTGCTGTTGTAGTTGTTGCTGCTGCTCCTGCTACTACTACTATTGCTGTTGTTGCAGCTGCTGCAAAAAAAAGGGGGGTGCCCCCTTGGGGGTCCCCCCAATGGAGGAGGACCCCTCCATAGTGCGGTTGTTAGTCATGGTGTTTTGTGCCCCTTCCTTTGTTTTTTTCCTTTCCTTTTTTTGTGCTCTACTGATGTTAGCAGTGACGTCAACCCAGGACGGTTGACCTCAGCAGTTGTTGCTTGCATTACATGCTACTGCTATTGCTATGGAGTTTCTCCCCCCCCCTTCTCATTTTTGTGTGTGTTGATGACATCAGCAATGACAACAGTAGTGACATCAACGGAAGGCTACTGACGTCAGCAGCAATCATTTCTAGAGCCGTTACTGTGCGGATGTAGTCAATACTGCTACTACTGCTGCTGTCGTTGCTCCTGCTGCTGATCTATTGTTGTTGTAGCTACTACGGCTGCTGCTATTACTACTGCGGTTGTTGGTGCAACTGCGGCGGCTGTAGCTACTATAGATGCCGCTGCTGTTGCTACTGCTGCTACTATGTCTGCTGCTGGTGCTAATGTTGCTACTGCTATTGCTGCTACTACTCTTACTACTACTGCTGCTCCTGCTAAGTTGTTGAGTGTTGTTGCAGCTGTTGTGGCTGCTGTAGTGGCTGTGGCGGTGGCGGTAGCAACAGCAATGCTGTTGGCAAGTTGGAGGATTTTTTTCTCGTTTGTTTTTCTTTTCTTTTGCTCATCACAGCAAGCTCACTGCTTTTTGCGAGCAGCGAGCTGCGAGTAGTGATCTCGCTGCTCACTGTGACATGCTCGCGGCGAGCAACAAGCTTGCTGTCAGCAGCTCATTGCTCGTTGCGAGTAGCGGGCTACACGCAGCTGCAGCTACTGCTGCTGCTCGCTGTTGCTGCTGCTCAGTGTTGTTGTTGCTGCTCGCTGCTTCTAATGCTTGCTGCTGCTGCTGTTGCTGGTGCTGCTTGCTGCTGCTGCTGCCGGCTACTGCTGCTGCCGGTTGCTGTTGCTAGCTACTGCAGCGGGCTGTTGCTGTTGCAAGCTGCTGCTGTTGCCGGCTGCTGCTGTGCACCGCTGCTAGTGGCTGCTGCTGCCACTGCTTGCTGCTGTTGCAAGCTACTGCTGCTACTACGAGCTGCTGCAGCCAGCCACTCCACCTGGAGGACGTTTCCACATGCGTCGTTGCCAACAAGCGTCTGACATGGCCTGCTGCTCACCTCCTCATGTTGAGCGTGGGGGTCAGTGCTGCCGGATGAAATCTAGCAGCATTTCCCTTGGCCCCGTGGCTGTGGGAAACTTTTTACGCCGCCACCATGCAGGTAAATGCTGTCTGAAAAAATCCGGCAGCATTTCCCTTGCACTGGCATGTATGGGAGGTTTGACGGGGTAGTCAGGCACCTGTACGCCAGTCGTCTGCTGCTGCTACGCTCTGGCTTTGATACCAAAATGGAAACTACACTAGAGCGCAGGTTGAGGCAGTGGCAATGATGATGCAGCGTGCGAGCTTCCACCCAAGTTGCTTAGTCTGCTACTCCCTGAGTGTGCTGCTCTAGAGTCTAAGTCTAAGTGCTCTCGATTTGTTACTCAGAAACGTGCGCTCTAATGTTAGCGTCAGAAAGCAGCTGAAAACTGGAAGTAACTGATTAGGAGTGAAGAATGAGCAACAATGGGAGAACCTTCCAAATTCTAGCCCCTTCCCCCACTAGTGTATAACTTGTTACTCAGCTAACCAGCCAATCAAAAAATAGTCCTGGACCTATTTTCCGGCAGGCAGAGTTTTCTCGGTGAGCCTTGCTAGATGCCCGACAACCCAAAACCTAGGCGTCTTCCGTTTTGCCTGAAAACTGGACCATACCGTAATTCCGATGCTACGAACGCAGTCGTGCAGTCAGGATCAGCTAGGAAAAAAACAGCAAAGAATTATGGCTGCCCGAACTTAGGCAGTGCCTACAACGGTCCATGATGCCAAACAGTGCCACACAGCAAGAGACATGGACCCTAGGCAGATCATGATGCTGCAGACGCAATGACACAGTCAAAATTAGCACTGGGTTCATGCAGACAACATATGCAGTGGCACTGACCGCCGGCGGCCCGACCGCCGAGGAGGCCTGCCGATGGAGCTTAGCACATCCCCAGAGGGAGGAGGCTCCAGCAAACTGCGAGTGGGCCTCAGCGTGCATTGGCTCCACCGGACGACACTCCAGCAGCGTTGAGTCTCGCCGTTAGTCATTTGCACGCCGATGTACACAAGCCGAGAGGACACAACAGAGCACAATGAGTGATGCGCAAAAAGCAATAGAGACATGGTAGGAAATCTCATCCAGCAGCATGTTGGGGCAGTAACTTTGTTGATGCTGCGTGCAGGAACCCACACTCGTTGTTTAAGCTGCCCCCTCAGTCTGCTGCACCAGAGCCCAAGTCTGAGAGCTCTAGTGTTTTTTACAGAGAACTACGCGCACCAGAGTTAGCACCAGACAACAGCGAAAAAGTGGAAATGACTGATTAAGATCTGAGAAAAAACAACAATAGAAGACCCCTCTAAGAACTAGCCTTCCCCGAGCTCTGTAAAGCTTGTTACTCAGCTCACCAGCAAGTTAAAAAAAAAGTCCATTTTCTGGCATGCAGGGTTTTCTTGGTGAGCCCTGCCAAACGCCCGACAGCCCCAAAACCCGGGTGTCGTCTGTTTTGCCTCAGAATTGTGACATACCATTCTTCTACCACTGCAAACGTAGTCGTCCGGTCAGAATTGGTTAGAAAAACCGCAGTCAAGAGTTATGGCTGCCTAAACCCTGGCGTCGTCTTCGCTAGTCCCCAGTACCAACAGTGCTGAAAATCATGAAACTTGGACCCTATGCATAACAAAATGCTACGAATGCAATAGTGCAATCAGACTCAGCAATGGTCGCATGTAGACAGCAGATGCAGTGACAAAGACTGTCGGTGGCACAACTGCCAAAGAGGTTTGCCGATGGAACTAAGCACGTTCTAAGAGGCTCTAACAAGCTGTGTGTAGGCCTCGGCGTGCGTCAGCCCCACCATAGGACACTCCATCAGCGTCGCATCTCGCCGTCAGTCATCTGTACGCCGATATACACAAGCCGGGAGAACACAACAGAGCACAGTGAGAGATGCATGAAAACCAATAGACCCACCACTGATTGGTTGAGCCCTTGTTGACTTCTGTCCGATGTGTATAGCTTGCGTGTGGCTGATACACGGACGTCCAGTGACATGTCTCAACATCTTAGGAGGCCTGAACTTGCCTAGCCTGGCTAGCCAGCAATGCCAATGTGCCACCGTAGAGTTTGGGTGTGTGTGGGGCATATTGCATATTTTCTCGTCGATTGAGACTCGGGCACACATCGGACTGTTCCGGTGCCTGGAGAGACCTTTATTGTGCAGTTTTATGTTGTAGGACAGGTGACAGGTGTATTCTCCATGCGTGCCTTTTGGCGCGACGAGGATGACGAGGCCTGGTGGGCTAGCCGCAAGTCCCCTGTACATAAGCTCTCAATAGGGTTCGTTGTACTTTCTCCTTGTTCATATTGCATTCAGTCTTAGCAAGTAATGACCTTCACTATCAGCCCCTCACGCCCAAAGCTCATGGCAGTTTTGCATGGGTCTGCATGCCCTAACGAATTCTACCTTGGTGTCACAGCAGGGGGGGGGGGTGTGAGTTGTGGTGCAGCCACAATCGGTCTGAGGCGCTGTGAGGAAGTGCCACATTGCACCACGCCGGTGGTAGCGTGGAGGAGTCGTCATCACCACATCAGCAAGAAAAAAATAACCGTGTGCAGCAGCAGGTACTACTGGGCAGCAGGAATAGCAGTAGCAGCAGGAGGAGAAACGTTAAAGTGGGCGGTACCTTGGAGAAAAAAGGGAAAGAAAAACATCAAACACTTTCCTCCAGGCGTGAACTATAGGTGAGTAGCGCCAGCTGCAGTAGTAGCGCAAAGCATCAGGAGCAGTAACGCAGCAAGAGCAAAAACAATAGCAGCAACAACACCACCAGCTGTCAACAGCGTGGACAGCGGTACGTAGTAGTAGAGGTAGTAGTAGTAGTAGTAACCTCCATAGCAACTGTGGAAGCTATAGGAGTGACGCGTAGGAGTAGTTGTAGCACGCAGTAGCAACAACAGCAAAGCAGTAGTGAGGTAGAAACAACAATGTGCAGAAGGTAGCAGCAGTAGTAGCGTATAGCAACAAACAATAGCAAGAAGCAATAGCAAGGCAGTAGTAGCAGTGTATAGTAGCAAGCAGCAACAATAGTGTGTAGCAGCAAGCAGTAACAACCCTATGCAGCAACGAGAAACAATAGTAACAACAATAGTAGTGCATGGCAACACACAGCATTAGCATCGCAGAAGCAACAGTAGTACGAGCTACTCCAATAGCGCGGTAGTAGCATCTATAGTAGCTACGAAGCAACAATAGTCGCACGAGTCATAGCAACCATAGTAGTAGCAGCTGCAAGTGCTACACAGACCCCGCGCAACAGCATGGAAGCCACGCAACCGGCCTAAGGCCGATGATCAGCCGCGATCGTGCTGATGATTGCACCAACAATTTCCATGGGTGCGACCACCAGACCAGAGTCGGCTGGTGAGGGGAAGAAAGCAGTGAGGATTACTACACCCGACAATGAGGGACAGTCCAAGAAGTCCCCAGTGAGTTGTCTTACCAAAAATTCCATCGGAGAAAACAAAAAACAAAGAAGGAGAAAAATGGAGACCATCTCACCTCAAACAAGGGGGCAGTCCAATAACTCCCTGGCAAGGGGTCATTCGACGAATCACCATAGAATGTGGTCGAAAAAAATACAAGATACCTATGGTGTTTGAGGAAAAGCCTCTCTCCTCACCAATGGCATTGTAGCTCAAACTACAGTTGCCTACCTCTTGTGACCATAACAGCCTTCACCGTGATCATGTCCGCAGCAGTGACACAAAATGTTGCACCTTCAGTAGCACCTTCGTGGATGGCACAAGTCACAAATGTGTAGATTGAGGAGTGGTATCAGTAGCAGCAGCAGCAGGGGGTCAACCGCACATTTCTCTAGACGTGTTGTTGCATTGCAGCTCATCCGGTCAGGTCACGACTGGTGACCGTGTAAGACAGTTTTGTAGTCTCGCGGGGCTTGGTGCTTTACTTTCTGGAGGAGGTGCTCTCCGCACCCCCATTGTTAGGCGCTCGAGATGAGTTCGCCGACATGGCAAAAGGCGTCTTATGCATTCAATTGCTACTACTACGATAATGGAGGTCATAGTTGGCGTCGATGTTGGACGCACCCTCAAGGCTGGCATCCTCCTTGGCTTCTGTCCCATGAGAGTACACGTTCTCCACAGGATGAGGATCTTTCGAAGTTGGCGGGTCCAGTCACCGGACCTCTGACAACCATGTTCGTCGCAATCCAAGGCTTGAAGCGGATGATGAAGCAGTTATGTAACCTTGTCATCACCGAGCATGCTACTTCATGGAGTCCATTGATGGCTTCCTTGCCTTCCTCTGTATCTTCTTCTTTTGCATCTCCTCAGGATGTGTCTTTAGCTTCACCCTCTCATCCATCTTGAGCGACTACCATTCTCTAAAGCCTTGATTCTACCGCCACGCTCCCTCTTGATGATTCATCTTTCTGTGATCGGCCTCGAGGGTGGCTTCATTGTCATCGCATGACCCCTCGTGCTCGATTGATTTTAGATAGATTGTTCGCTTCCAAGGCTACCATTGTTCATCTTGTGAAAGGGGAGAGTGGTTGTCAGGGACAACCAGCCACATCGGTCTTGATAGGGTTAGTACCTTTGCCTGAGAGCAACATCGCGGAGTCACCTCATGGAGACGCATATGCCACGGTGTTGACACATGACGTGGAGTCAGATCCAGACATGGCGTTGCTAGTGGATACATGCATGTCATCGAGGTCTACATCCAAACTGGGGCAGGAGCTGGGCATTCTGGAGGAGTAGATTATATGAAGAGCGGTGCAAGCCTCGCGTTCCCAGGCAGTGCCACTCACGACTCCAACTAGTGGCGGCCTGGTGGTGGCAAAGGAGTCCTGTACAGCCCGGGATGCCTCTTGCAGACTTTCAGGGGAGTTGGTGCAGCAGGCCCACACTAGCCTGTCAGTTGTGGCAGTGTAGGAGACATGCTTGTCATCGATTTCAACTTCCATGCCAAGGCAGGAGCTAAACGTTTGACAGCAACAGATTGTATCAGGAGTGGTGTAGGCCCCGAGTCCCTGGGAGGCACCAATTGTGGCTCTGACCGGTAGCAGCCCGGTGGTGGCAGAGGAGCCCGGTACGGCCCGGGATGCCTCTTGCGGACTTCCAGGGGAGTTGGTGCAGCAGGCTCACACCAGCATGGCAGCAGTTGAAATGCAGGAGGAGAGTAGATTAATTGGTCTTTCAAACATGGAGGCATTGTTGAGAGCAGCATTATAGAGGAAGATAACTGAGATATGTAATGTAACAGACACAGCAAGCTCGACCTTGTCATCGGACCTGCTATAACATCAGTGATCGCCCATGTTCCTAGTACATGTGGGTTCGCGTACACACGAAGGAGCAGTGTCACACACGGCACACTCAAGTGATGATCCTCACTCCATCATCAAGCTGGTGACAGCAATTGATCTTCTCGGCAACCCGATGCATGAGCGCCAATTGCGCTTGCTCAGTAGCTTGATCAGCATTAGATCAGTTGTCGAGCTAGAGTTCAGCATACCTGTATCCACTATGCTTGCAACGGGAGACAGTGTAGTAGATCATACCTTGTGGATGGAGTGGCATCATCAAGAGCAGATCAGTTATGCCCACGCGTGTTCATCCGTTGGTGACCCTGTAGATCACATGGACGATGAGAGTGGCAATCCGTGCACGGACAAGATTTCCACATGCTCTACAAGCTCTGACGACTCTACCTTCTCCTTCTCTCTCGACGTGCAACCACTCATCCCTCCTTCAATGACAGACACAAGCTGTGGTCATGATGCAACACCTTTTGATGCATCCAATTTTCTAGCATCTCATCACGTTGTGAGTTTGGTTGACCCCTTCCAGGATGCTGTAGCACCGGCTCCATCGTGGTAAATAGCAGAGACCCAAATGGAGTTGTACCTGCAAATTCTGTAGTCTACGTGTGCAACATCCAGTGAGGCAGTGTTGGTCCTACTCGAGATAGACATGGGCCACCTCCGCATGTCCGAGGAACCTTACACTGTCTTACAAGAGCGTGCAGAGATGCTACAACAAGAGGTGATGACGGTGCGGGAGCGATTGTTAGCGCAGGGGAGAACCACTACTATTGGCATGGGAAATTCACTATCAGGATCTCGCACACCCGTCCTAGGGGAGGATCCTGTACTAGCTTCAGGTATGAAATCCAATGGAGACACTACCACAGGAGAGATGAGCATGCCTTCAGCTTCCGCCATCCTCGTTCCTGACGACTCCATCATCGCTTCTATTTCTACACCTGTTTCCATCACTGATCTTCCTCCACTTGCCTCAGCAGCTCTATCTTCATCTTTGACCATCTGTATGAGTCCGGCTGAGAATTCCGGCCCTCCTCCCCTTTCAGCAGTGCACCCTTGTGCTTTAGGGTTCTCCATACCGCCTTAGAGGCCAGCTCCGCCAATTCATCCATAGCCGCGTGCTGCTCGTCCAATGCCTTCCCTCCAGCATACCCTGATGACCACTATACAATAAGGAGAGAAGAGACTGAGGGTAAGGACTTGTGGCGGTCTCAGGAGCATCGGGATGCTCTATGATATGTAGAGACCGTGACTGTGGCGGTAGCCTGAGCTCCATCCTTCGGATGGCAGGAGACTCATGCATCCCAGGGGGAGAAGTTTCTTCATGGTGTAGTGATGACACGTTGCTTTCCCAGAATCACGGAGAGAGGAGTTATCCATGTTAGCGGCTGTTGGAGTGAGCAGTTGTCACTTTTTGGCCAGTATGACATCAGCACCTCGTTTCAATACATCGGCGTCAAATTCCTCTGCGAAGGGGGAGTGTTGTAAGGAATTTGACCTATTGCATGTGGATCATATACTCTATTGGTCGAGAACCAGAAAATTGGTGGGTTGTACCAGTGCCACAAAGAAATCCTTTTTCTTTATGACATGTGCATAATGTTCTGTGTGCTTGTGTGTGTGCATGTGTCAGATTCCTTGTACGGTCGAGACCCGGTCACTTGATGGGTTGTACCAATGTCACGAGGAGACCTTGTGCCCTTTATTGTGCTCCCGAGGATAGCGGGCTTGCCCTCTATGCTTGGAGGAGGATTTAGTGAACATGTGTGGTAGATTGGTGGTCGCGCTGATTTCACATGAGCCATCATTCCATGTCTTGTCTCACTTGCTGTTATGTTGTCGGCTATGTTTGCCAAGGGGAGTGATGGTCTATGTGGCTTCCACCCATCACGAGCGACGGAGATGTATTACGAGAGGAGGAGAGCGTGATGACACGACGGGCCTCTGGAGCGTCCTGAGACTACTCTAGCACCTAAGACAGTGCCGGAAAAATGCGGCCGATGCATTCCGGTAGCCTGGTTGGTTTGTCAGGAGCTAGGTTGACTTTCTCGGTGGTTGAGACTCAGGCACTCAAAAACCCCACGATGGTGAGATGCATCTTGATACCGGCAGGTTGTGAATTCCCTTTGCGGTTGAGACCTAGGTACACATTGATTTGTATTGGTACCTCGGGAGACCTAGCACCGATGGACTGAGCCCCTGTTGACTTTTTCTGACGTGTATAGCTTGCACGTGGCTTTGACGCGGACAAGACATGGAATGATGACTCGTGTGAAGTCAGCGCGACCACCAATGTTGACTTTCGTCCGTTGACATGTCCAGACGTCTCGGTAGGCCTCAACTTCCATAGCTTGGCTTGCTGGTAATGCCAGTGTGTCATTATAGAGTTTGGGTGTGTATGGGGTACATTGCATGTTTTCTCATCGGTCGAGATCTAGGCACACGGTTGAGTGTTCTGGTGCTTCGGGGGACCTCGGTTGTGTGTTTTTATGTTTTGTGAAACATGTATTACACGTGCGTGCCTTTTGGCGCCACGAGGATGACGGGGCCTGGTGGGCTAGCTGCCACTCCCCACTACATAAGCTCTTAGTACGACTCATTACACTTTCTCCTTATTCTTAATGCGTTCCAGAATTAGCTAGTTTTTGCATCCACTGTCTGCCCCTCACACCCAGAGCTCATTGAAGTTTTGCAAGGGCCTACATGCCCTAAAAAATTCCATCTGTTGGCAGTAGAGAAATAAATCTGACGTAAGCAACAGTGGCGCCACGACGCAACCACGACCATTATAACAAGATAAGTTATTGCAGTGACAAGCTGAAGCAGCCGCGTTGAGCAGCAACACCAGCACCGAGCAGCACCACCACCCCGTCTGGTCACGACCAGTGACACACCAAAAAAAAAAAGCAACACGTAGTAGCAGCTCCAAGCAGGAGCTCATTGCACACAACGACGGCTACGAGCAATAGCAACGAGTAACGGCAGTGGCAGCAAGCAACAGTAGCGACAACAGTAGACATGGGCAATTGTAACAGTGTGACAATAACAGCAACAACATTGTAGATACTATAGTGCAAGCAACAATAGCAGCAATAGCATTGCAATAGTGGTAACAGCTAGAATAGTGGAGCAGTAGCAATAGTAGCCATAGCGGCAGTAGCGGTAGTAGTGTTGTGTAGCACAGCTCCACAACACTCTTGCTTAGCAGCTTCGCCTCGTAGATGCTCAACTGCGCGGCTACGTATCCACACAAGGAGATAACTAGGTCCCTTCCTCCTCTTTCTCTTTTCGTCACACGAAGTCCATGTGACTTTTAAAAGTAAAAAAAACCTGGTAGCGTAACTTATGTTAGCGTTTTTACGCCTATGTTTTTTGCTAGCATATATTTGCTGACATGATCATCCGTTTTTTTATGTCAGCACTTTGAAGTCAGGACGTCATTTTGTCGACAACAACAGCCACGGCGTTTTGCGACGTATAGCTGTGGTGGTATTTTGCTCACCGGTAGTCTCGCTATACCTCGTCCACCATCTCCCAAGCCTGAGGTTGTCCTCACCACAAAGCGGTGATTGAAGGACTTTGAGACTCCTCCACCGTGCTACGACAATGACGAGGGCTTCAAGTGTTGGGGGATCCTATTTTAATCGTAGGCTGACTTTGAGGGAGCTTGACCCTACTACCACAGACAGTACCAGACACAAGTTGCTCAATGAGTCCAGACAGCAGCGAGAGCAATGTGCGGCCTTCTCTTCGACATGCCACAGGAGACCGTTGTCATTTTCCTGCCCTTTCCTTGGTGAGACCGGGACCGGGACTGGACCAGATCCACACCAGGGCTGGGAGTTTGCTCTGACACTGCTTGCTGCGGAGACCCATGTCATGAGGGCGGCTCGCCTACATGAGTTCCACTCCCTCTGTAAGGGCCCCACAGAGCTCACGGCTGACTACTGGCGACGTGCCATGCGTCTTTATACATGCCTTGGGAGTGTCGGCGGGATGCAGTCGTGGGCCCTTGACACCATCATGATGGGGGCGCATCTGAACCACATGAAACTCTTCACATGCTTCATCCGAGTGGCACTCTCCAAGTTGTCTTAGTCACTTCAGCTAGTTCCTTGGGCTCATTGTTACTTTCTCCCAATGACATCACCTCATGTGGTCGCTATCGCCCATCAGCAAATTGTGCTTCTTGCAGTAGTGACCGCAACTCCTCTGACCCCTTTGTCCCAGTTTGCGAGTTCCACCTCTACTTATTCCTCCTTATCACCCTCTACCCCAAGCGGCCAGGCTCAAGGCATTGTAGCAACCACACAGGGGAGGAAGGACAACTAGAAATGTAGCAAGGAGCAATAACAGCAGCACCCAACGAACAGTAGCATTGGATGCTCTGTCTACTGCTACAACTATGGGAGTGCTTGCCGCTTCACAAAGTGCTAGTAGAATGTCCACTGGACCAATGTTATGGGCAACCTCGAGGCAGCGCACAAACAGCGGATGTCTTCCGGTGAAACATGGGCGCGTCACGTCGTGACTAGGACAGCAGCAAATGTTGTCACTTCTCCTGGTGGCAGCGGTGATCAGGACCCACGGGATCGCATGATCACAGAGCTTAAGCAACAGCTGGCACTTTGCAGTTAGGGAGGTGTGAGTGTGTTTTCACAACCGGGTAGTCCACAGACAAGTTTTCCTATTGTGTTTTGTTTCTTGTGATGATGTTTGTGGGGGAGTTGAGTTGGCTTGTTGTGACGTGGGACCCGAAAAAACTAACTGGCTTGACGAGTCACATGTTTGTGCTGTTCGTCGTTGTTTTGAGTCCTGCACTCAGTTTCCAATAGAGTCCGAGTGCTTTGTGGCCTGTTACTCTGTGTCAATGACATGTTGTGAGGCAAGCAGCACTTAGATAATTGACTCCGGAGCTACCCACCACTTGACTTGTCATTGTAGTGACTTCATGGTGCTCGGTCCCGTTGCGTCAGTTTGGTCCGTTTGCACAGGGTCTGGTCAGTCATTGCATGTCCAGGATGTTGGAATGGTGCGCTTTGATGGTGCGTCTGGCCCCTTGTACATTTTGGATATACTCTTCGTTCTTGCTCTTGAGCTCAGCTCGCTCGTGCTTGTGCTGGGATGGCTCTCTTTGTTGAGAATTCCACTAATTCTGCCATTGTGAGTGCTCTCAATACTCGTTCCATTGTTCTTCATGCCTGAGTTGTTGATCATCTGTATCGTTTGTTGCAACGCCATAGGATATGATGGCGCTACCAGCTGAGTCAACCAGATGGTCCAATGGCCCATCTGGCCTGAAATCCTGTTTACGAACAAGTGATGGCCGGCAGCTCACAATCAATCCAGGTCGTACAACCTGGCGCGGTACGTTTCACACACTATAGGCCACACCACGGCATTGAGAGGATTTATCCTCTCGGCAATGGGCGATGACATCATAAGTTACAATATTAGGGGCAAAACTTGCACCTTAGACATCTCTCTTACATTAGAGATATGGAAATAATACTCACTGAAGTGGCGATTCTTTGCAATAACACCCACACACCCATAGTTCCTTGTAAAATACGAATGGTTGACTCATGCACCGAGCATCATTGATGTATGTCAAAGCGTATACTTTGGTTATGAGAAGCATATGTTACAAGGCACAGACCTCACGAGGCATGAAGTACAACATCAAAGCGACCTCATAAGGCATTGTTCGAGTCACAATTGTAACATGATGAACGAAAATACTCAGCGCATGTCGGTAACGACAAGGCAATGGGTCGGGATGCATGTTGCTCATGACGGCACATTCACGCATACAGAACAATGGCCCATGAGGCTCTAAGCTCATAATATGTGACAGATGCAAACAGTAGCCTTTACGACTGAAGGAATGCCATGACATGTCACTGTTTACGTCATGTACATTATATATCTCTCTGTATAGAGAGAGAGACAGCGGCAGGGAGCAGACAGGCACTGCAAAGAGAAAGGGGCAGGTCAAGATGACAAGGAAGGAGATGGGTTGCGGAGGAACCTAAGGAGAGGAAAAACAGTAGCTGCAGTGGCACAGGAGAGGACAGCAACTGTAGAGGCAGCTGGAACCACCAGGGCAAAAGCCCCGGTGACAAAGGTTGCGCCTAGTGTTGTCAATGCGGCGATGATGGAGATGGCCGCTGTGACGAGATGGTGTGGTGCAGATGAAGCCGATGCGGTGGCGGTGATAGCTGCTGCGGTAGAGGTACGGATGGAGGATGCAGCTCTTGTAATAGCAGATGCAGCAGATGCAGTTGCGTTTGCAACGGCAGACGCTGCATCAAAGACCTGCGTGCCTATGTCTGTAGCTGCCGCAGCAATTGGACAAACAACGACGGCTGCCTCGGTGTAGGCCTCTGTTGCGTGCCGAGCAGATGTAGAAACAAGTGCACGTGCAGCTCTAGCAGCTGGTGCAAAGGTAGTGACCGCAGCTGCAGCAACGTCTATGACAGCGGACGATGTTCGCGTCAGCGTGCTCAGAAGACTAAATGCGTCCTACGCAAATGCCATGGAGAGCTGAGCAATGGCGCTCATCTCCGGCGACTCGTGCGGCTGTGGGTCCCCCCCGGGAGAAAAAGGGGGAGAGATACTTACCGGACGTTGACGACTCGCATGCGCAGACGGTGCTGAGGCAGCCTCGGGCGCTCGGTCGCCGCTCATCCCTCTGCGACGATGTGGATGGAGATGCCCCGTCCTCCCCTAGTAATCCGCTCCAAGGCTCAACGGAACGAAGACGTCACGCTCCGCCAACATGTCTGCCGGAGCACCACAACCGCCCCTGTTGCTGCCGGAGTCGTAGCTGTTGTCGCAGCTGTGTATGCTACGATGGGTGCGGGTGCGGCTGTGGCCCGAGCACCACCACCACAAGACTGCTACTGCCGAGATCGCAGTGGCTGCGGCTAGCACTGCTGATGCGGGTGCTGCCAACGGTGCTGACGCTGCTGCTAGATCTGCGGGTGCAGCCGCGAGGGTTGTTGATGTTGCAGCTACGCTAGCGACAGACAATGATGTAGCCAGTCCTACGGCTACTGTTGCTGCGGTCGCTATCGCTGCAGTTGTGTACGCCGTAGCAGGTGGTGGCGGGTGTGGCTGCAACCCTGAGACTAGTGCCGCTGCAGCTGCTGCCGTTGCCGCAGCCGCAGAGGTCGATTGTGGGTGCAGATGGCCGGGTGTGGCTACAGTAGCAACCCTACGGGAACGGCCGTTACTGCTGCTTTTGCTGCTGACGCCACAGTTGCGACGGTTGGTGGCAAGTGCGGCTGCAGTCACTCGTAAGCTGCAGCCCTGCGGCCGCCGCAACAGCAACTGCTGCGGCTGTTCCCGTTGGCGCCGTGTAGTTCCTGCTTCGCTGTTAACGAGGCAGATACCGCGGAGGGCGGGAGTAGATTGCTGGCGCGGACAGGCACAGAATGCGCTAGTGGCAGCTCCCGCTACGAAGAAGCGGCTGCAAAGGAGGGTGCCCGCGTACCCGTGAGAAGGGTAGGGGCCAGAAAAGGGCGTCGGCTGCGAGATTGTAGCTAGTGACGCGAAAGGGCGGCGGAAGCTTGGGAGCGGCGGCAAACTGTCGCCCCACGACCCGAATTCCTCGCTCACTCGTGAGCATGGCTCCTTCCCTCACACTGCTCTGATACCAGTGGGAAGTCGAGACTAGTGTGTGTGTGAGGGAGAGTGAGACACAGACGCATGGAGCACCAAGAGAGGCAGGAAGCCATGAGTCAGGTTTAGTTCAAGGAACGAGGAACAAGTAACAATTCACAAGCTACAGAGGGGTTAGGTGCGAGCAAGCAGCGGGCAGCGAGGTGGCGAGCGGGCGGACCGAGCTTGCACCCACGCCACTTGAAACTTGAATCCGGATCTCAACCACTTAATTAACCTGCACACATGCAACCTGTTAAAACCGGAAAAACAAACCCGGACATGCATCCCAGTCACTAGGAATCCTAGTGTCAATGATGAAACCGGTTGTGGAGGCACGTGATAAGGGGCACTCTGACGCAAGTCCTGTGAGTGTGGCTCTAGATGGTCGGCATGTGCATAATCACGAGCCTGCACCACACGAGTGGGGACATCAGCGCCAGTGTCACTCCAGCATCAATCACCTGCGTCAGTGCGGTGAGTGTTCAGCAAGGCCAGAGGTCACAACAGATCTGTGAGACACATACCAACAACTCCCTCCCTTCATCGTATGGAGTGCATTGGCATGAATATCTCCTTAATTAATTTTGCAGAAAAAAACTTCCATAGCGATTAGCAATCCATCATTTAAAATGCATGTTACATATGGACCCCAAATTAGCGAGGCATTTGCCCATATTGATCCGGATACGAAACAAATGGACATTGCTTTATGTGGCCCCCAAGGATACATGCCACTGAAATTCTTCATTTCATGTGTGTGAAATTTGATTTGGCCGTTTCCACTAGTAATCCACATATTCATTACTTCCTTCAAACCTGCATCATTCATAATAACTTCATTGACTACAACGAGTATAACATGAACAAAAATCAACCTTCCCATTGTAAAAAAATTGGATGAATAATTTTTATGCATAGAAAGAGTCTTTATTCATTATGTCAGTTGTATCTCTAGATTGACAGAGAAAACAAACATGTTGTTTGAATTTATTGGCTGAAATTTTCAAGGTATCTCATGAAAATCGTATATGAAGGAGACGTGATTTCCTGATAAACTGTGTTAATAGTACCAATTGAAGGAGAAACGTGATGTTCTTGTGAAAACCCCGACTTTCGGGGTCTGGGTTATAGGCTTTGCTTAGTGCAAATGTCAACCCCTTGATAGCTCCGACGTAGGCCAAAGACAAAGTCTGAGTTCGACAAAGCTCTTCTCGAGTCGCTGCACGCTTGCCTTTACTGGCCATGTCATCTCTTTGCTTCTTCGGGAATCCTGGGGCTCGAATGATTACATGCCAAGTGAGACGGATTTGCCACAGCTCTGGGTGGCCCACGTGGAGGTTCGTTGCGCGATGACGCTGCAGCGTCAGCAACAAGCGCAGCCGCTTCGTGCCGCTGCCGTCACTATAGCCGCAGCAGCCGCAGGGCCCCTGGCTATTGCTGGCATGACCGAAGCTGCCAGCAGCTGATTGCAGCAGCGGTCGACATGCCTCGGACATCTGCTGCTGCAGTGTGCGAATGTGGATTGAATTGTTTCGCACGGTGCGGTATAACCTATGAGCTTTGTTACGTCTATATGTTGGTAGGACGCGTCTGAGTCGGATCGAACCTCCCCGAAAGCCATGACCCAACGGGTAATGAGTTCTTATCCAAGTGATTTGCGTGCATTTCAGTAGTATAAAACACGAGAAAACATTGAATAGCTCTGCAACGCCCCGCAACCCAAACGCACCAAGGGTTACCGCGCACCACTTCGCCGGGACTTCGGTCGGGCTGCTGCCCGGTGCTCGACCTCCTGCGATGCCCCTTCCGACCTGCTGCAATGGGCTGCCGCCGCCTGGCACCGTTGCGACCGCAGTGCCCCAATGGTCTTGTCGGCTGCTGCTACCTTCTGAGTGTCTTCCACTTCTAGCTGTTCGACTACCCATAGCGCACTGTTCTAGTGCACTTCCACGATTTTGGACATCATCTGCGACGCCAACCCGTTGCGTTGCAGACATTGTGAATTCTAACCAGTCTCGACTTCTCTTCCACTCCCAGCCATGGCCAGCATCACTGTTCCATGCGCCGAGGCTCTTGCCTCGCGCAATGCCATCCTCTCGGGCGCCAAGCTCGCCACCGACGCCCAGCAGCTCCAGGCTGCACGGGTCTCTTCGCGCGGCAAGGCGTTGGTGTGCAGAGCCGTCGTTGCGCAGAAGCCGTTCGTGACCACCAAGTCGGAGGAGGTCTTCAAGGAGGCCAAGGTGAGGCCCGCACCTCTTCCACTGGACGGGGCTCACCTGAAGCTTGGTGTGGCCGGCCCGGCGACTGTTCGGCGGATTTGCTCTCTGTTAATGAGAAGTTATCATGTTTTAGAGAGGGTTCGAGAGGCGAGGATGACGATGGGGATGTGAATGAGGACGAGGATGTCGAGCATGTCTACAGCCGACAGTTCATGACGGCATGAGGGAACAACCAGAGATTTCCAATATCTACTGCACAGGAAGGCATCAATGCGATGTCCCTCTGACTTTGCGATCATGCTGAACCGGCCATTACCGCTCTCGAGCTGACTTGTCTGCCGCCTTGATCGGGCATTCCCCCTCAGCATAGGCATTTGTCTAACAGCAACTGAAACGCAAGATTTCATCAGGTGCTGTTCAACGTCGTTGTACTGTCCCAGCATTATTTCGAACGTCCCCCCCCC
>SZWC01001708.1:24067-104429 GCA_023375785.1 Penium margaritaceum | reverse complement strand
TCCTCTCCCCCTCTTGCTAGGGTTGATCTAGGGCACGCAGGCCCATGTTGGAAGAGACATGAGCGATAGAAAAGTAGTGCCTAGACTTGGCTGAGTCTGGGATGGATGAATTAAGAATCCATGAGGGTACAAATGGTTCTACTGAGAGCTTATGTAATTAGGATAGGTGCCAGCCCACCAGACCAAGGAGGTTTCCCGAGGCACCAAAACAGTCAACTGTGTGCTTGGGTCTCGATTGACGAAAAAACATGCAATGTGCCCCAAACACATCTAAATTCTACGGTGACACAATAGCAACACTGGGTAGCCAGATTAGGCAAGTTAAGCTTCCTAAGTGAGACGTCGGAACATGTAATTGGACGTACGAGTCTCAGCCACATGTAAACTTCACACGTCTGAAAAAGGGTCAATAAAGACTAGATCAATCAGTGCTGGGTCTCCCGAGTGCTGTGTGGACCTCTGTAACGGAGTCCACGGAATCCTTGGCTGACTAGGCCAAAACCGCGGTGCTTAAGGGTCTCCGACCCTCAAGCCATCCTGTCTCACCGCCCACAGTCCCAGGTGACCCCGCTCGAGCCACTTTGCTCCTTCGACCGGTCGGCGTGGCGCTGCCATCCAACACTCCCCCCTGAGAAGATGCAAGGAAGCTTCCTAGGAACACTCCCGTCACACCAGGCGTCAGTGCCTGATCAGACGGTAACGACAGTCACAAGTCGTGCACGCAACGGCAAGAGTTTAGCTAGGGACACAAGGCAAAGTGTCTGAATGCTTCAATAGCATTTGCAGAGAGGAATGACAAATGACAGGTCCATGGCATAAATACCTGCCGCGGCGCACAGCGGGTGTCGCACGCGGCGGTCCAAGAGCTGTCCTAAAACCGGCCCAAAACCACTNATGCAAGGAAGCTTCCTAGCAACACTCCCGTTGACCAGGCGTCAGTGCCTGATCAGACGGTGACGACAGTCACAAGTCGTGCACGCAACGGCAAGAGTTTGGCTAGGGGACACAAGGCAAAGTGTCTGAATGCTTCAATAGCATTTGCAGAGAGGAATGACAAATGACAGGTCCATGGCATAAATACCTGCCGCGGCGCACAGCGGGTGTCGCACGCGGCGGTCCAAGAGCTATCCTAAAACCGGCCCAAAACCACTGTTTTGGCCATAACTCCGCGCACACATGTCAAAATGCTACGCCGTCTGAACCTAGACGTCTAAGATCACAAGACGGACGCTACGACTGGTCACATGCATGCATCCATCATAAGACGGTGAACACGCAATGCAAAAACATGAAAATCGGGCTCATGGCCAGTCCGCCGAAGAACTCATGCAAGCTGTAGAAAAAACAGCAGGAAGTCCCGGCAGTGTCCGGGGCTCTGGAACGGTAGTCGGCCAGCTCCAAGCTGGTAGTCCGCCACCAGTCGTCGCACCGGTGTTACCAGGGCCCGCCTCAGGGATCTGCACGAGTATGGACACGGCCGAGTGGTCATAGTAGACTGTACAAGAACGTCACAAATCACAACACTCCCCCATGACCCGATGGTACGCATATCCATCCACGTGCAGCACTGGGACAAGTACAATAGTGTGTGTAAAACAGATGGGAAACGGACACACATCCCACACTCGACCACTCTCAGGCATGGGGCGAAGCCCAACAGAACAAATGGCCACCAAGAACTTTCCGCGAGCTAGTACCTTCGTCAAGAAATCAGCACGCTGCAGGTCGGTGCCAACCCACATGACGGAGATCACGTGTCACTCCACCAGATCACGCACAAAGTGGTGCTCAACCGCAATGTGCTTCGTGCGAGCGTGAAAGACACCGGAGTTCTCCGCAATGGCGAGAGTACTCTGGTTGTCGCAGCGAAGCACAATGGCGGGTACTGACTGACGAAGCTCAAGAAACAGGCGCTGCAGCCATACCGCCTTAGCAGCCCTTGCGCCCAAAGCAACGTACTCTGCCTCCGTTGAGCTACGTGCGACATAGCCCTGCTTCCCGCTACGCCAAGACAGAGCGGTACCGCCGAGTAGGAACATGTAGCCAGTACGGCTGCGTCCATCTGGGTTCCGGGCCCAGTCGCTGTTAGTGTAGCCGTCAAGAACCATCGAACACTGCCGACGAAAGCAGAGTCCGAGGTACGGTGTGGAGACCACGTACCGTACCACTCGCACAGCCGCGTGAAGGGCTCTGGCACGTAGAGCATGCGAGAACTAAGCGAGGAGGTTGACAGCGAAAGCGATGTCAGGACGTGTGGTAGTGGCCAGGTACATCAGAGATCCGATGAGACAGAGGTACAAGGTCACGTCCACTGTCTCCCCGAGGTGTGTGGGATCATCCACCTTCAGGGCATCCTGCCCATCAGGTGTGAGAGGTGTGGAAGCGGTGGACACTGCACCAAGGAGGTCGCTGAAACGCTCCCCCACGACTCGTGCGTATCGGGCCTGATGCGGCAACAGTGTCCGACGCCTGCGATCTCGCACGATCTCCATACCAAGAAACACCGATGCAGGACCGAGGTCCTTCATCTTGTATGCATTCTGAAGGAAAGCCTTGGCCTCCTTCACGGCCTCCAGGGACGGAGACGTGATCAGAAGGTCATCGACATATACTAGGATGGCGGTGAACCGCTTGGGTGTCGGTAGGATGAAGAGAGAGGGATCTGCTGCGCTTTGTACATATCCCGCACGAGTCAAAGTGCTGGTGATCTCCCGGTTCCAATACCGTGGAGACTGCTTGAGGCCGTACAAGGACTTGCGCAAGCGCCAGACCTTGTCACCGTCCTCAAAGCCTGGTGGCTGAGTCACGTAAATCTCCTCATCCAAAGAGCCCTGGAGGAACGCATTGTTCACGTCCATCTGGTGCAGTTCCCAGTCATGCTGAGCCACTACACTGAACAGAGCTCGAGCTGAGGTCATGTGGCCGACAGGGGCAAAAGTATTAGTGTAATCGACGCCCTCAATCTGATAGTACCCCTTGACGACCAAGCGGGCCTTGTAGCGTTCCAGTGAGCCATCTGGCTTCACTTTCTTGCGAAAGACCCACTTGACCTGAATAGCCTTCCTCCCAGGCGGAAGGTCGACAAGCTCATAGACTCTATGCTCTCGGATGGCGCGAAGCTCATCCTCGCAGGCAACGCGCCAAGCGTCAGCATCCTGTGATGAGAGAGCTTCCCTCAGGGTGCCCGGGTCGGGCGCCATAGAGGGAGAGCTCTGCGTGGCAAGGGCACACGCCTCGGTGCTAGCCATGACAACCACAAGATCAGCTGCTGCATCACAAGCGATATGGAACTCGCGAGTGACGAGATCGTGCCCTACGGGGCACGCTGGATGTACCTCTGTGAGCTCAGTGTGGATACTCAGGCCTAGGGCCTTTGTGCCGGGGTCACCACTCGCGATGCTGCGAGGGGGGTGCCTGGGTGCGGCGCCCGACGCTCGCTGAGCTCCGGAATCTAGTGGTCGAAGAGGGCCACCGGGCTCACGGGAGTAACCGGAGCTCGAGGGTCGAACCTTAGGCTCAGGGATAGGCACGACCACAGCTGGTGGGGACTGAGGCAATGCAGGTGATGTCGTGCAAGGAGATGCGTGTGTGGGGGACACGGGGCTGGGTGTGACAGCAGGAGCAGGCAAGACTGGACCTGACACAGAGGCAGGAGTGCCAGCAGGAGCAGATACGGGAGTAGGCGAGACTGGACCAGACATAGAAACAGGAGTGCCAGTAGACGCACGTACTGGCGCAGGAGTAGGCGCGGGAACAGAAGCAGGGGCACCTGTGGGGCGTGAAACAGGCTGGATGGGCGAGGTCTCTGGACCGACGGCAATGATCGCTGGGTCATCGAGGGCCGGAGACCGAGAGGTGAAGGGGGCTCAAACGGACACATCAGCCTGGTGAGAGGTGCTCGATGGCGTAGAAGTATCCCCCATCCACCAAGAACCCTCACAGGTAGGAACATGTGTGGCGGAGAGTGCTGTGATCGAAGTCAGATCACGGTAGGTGAAAGACTCGAAAAAGAGCGCGTCGCATGACTCAATGACGCGACGACGAGTAGGGTCCCAGAAGCGCCAGGCCTTCGACCGCTGGGAAATGCCGACGAAAGCACACAAGCGGCCCCGAGGTGAGACCTTGGACCCCTGCTGGTCCTCGGTATACCACACGGAGGCCAGGGATCCCCAGACGCGAGCGAGATGAAGGTGAGCACGGTGTCCAAACCAGAGCTCATACGGTGTAATGTGGTCCGGAAGCGGACCGTGCGGGAGGCGGTTCCAGACCCAAGTCATGTAAGCAAAACCCTCAAAGACAAAGGACTCAAGGAGACCTCACTCAGACTGCATAGCGCGGACCGCATCCTCCATGGTGCGGTTCCAGCGCTCGAAAACACGGTTCTGCTGAGGGGTAGCAAGAGCGGAGATCTGGTGCAAAATCCCGTGCTTAGGAAAGAACCCGTCCATCTCGCCAAGGAACTCGCAGTTGCGATCCGAGCGGAAAGTATGTAGCGTGTGCCGGGACTGACGCTCAACCATCACTAGCCAGAGTCGAACCGCAAGGGCGGCGTCGCTCTTCTGATGCAGGCTGTAGACCCACCGCATCCGGGTAAAGTCGTCAGTCAGAGTTAGAACATACCGGCCCTGATCAGATAGGGACTCGACCGAAAGAGGACCAAGAAGGTTTGAGTGAACTAGCTCAAGAGGCCGAAGCGCTCGGGAACGAGAGTCAGGATAGGTGCATCGGTGCATCTTCCCCTGAGTGCAAAAAAGACATTCGGTCTTGGGTGGCTTCTCGAAAGAAACCGCGTCAAGACTGAGAGCTGGCTGTGTCCGAATGAGCTTTGACACAGTACCAGAGCCCACATGACACAGACGGCGATGAAGCAACCGCTGGTGTTCCGGAGTCAGAACACCAGTGACAAAGAACCGACCGGAGGAGGAAGGGGAGCAAGGGGAGGAGGTTCGAGAGACGCGATATAGATCATCTACGACTGAGGCATGAAGGACAACACTGCGAGTATCAGTAGCAGTCATTGTCGTTGAGTCTGCGGTATGCTCCACAGAGAGACCCATCAGTGTCCAGGCACGCACAAAAAGCAGGCTGAGCTCAAGATCAGGCACAAACAACACGTCGAAAAGGTACAAGGGGAAAGACGGACCGTCGAAACATACAACCCCAACACCATGGACTGGCAAGGACTGACCAGAGCCTGTACGGATGGAACGGACAGACGTGACAGGACCGAGAACAACAAAATCACTATGACGACACGTCATGTGATGAATGGCACCAGAATCGATGATCCAAGTGTCACCGGAGTCACGACTGGTGGACGTCATTGTACAACAGGCAATGGAACACTCGGCATCAAAGGGACGCTGAGCCGTCAGTGGGGAGGAACGACGCAGGGCACAAAGATGAGACTCGTGAACCCAATCGGTGCAGTCAGGTCCATCATCATCACATGCTGATTGTGCTCCCCCACACGCGTCGTCACGAGCCACAGGAACGGACAAACAGACAGTCTATGGACCACCCGATGATGAGAACACACTCTTATCTCTTTGAAAGCGGAGCGCCAAAAGGTGTCGAAGCTCAGCGATGGTGCGGTCGCGTGGGACCGGATCGCTGCTACTCGCCGGTGAGGAAGCGGGAACAGTTGCAGTCGTGGCCGCCACGCGTCCGGCAGATGACAAGGATGACGTGCTGGACGTGGAACGAATCGCGTGTGCAGTCCGGAGCCCACGAGTAATGCGCGCCCAGTCGAGCGATTGCTTGCACTCGGTGTAGCGATGGGCGCCTCCATGGTTGTAGCAGTGAACAGAACGTCCACTGCTACCACTGGATGATGACTGCTGCTGTGACTGCTGCTGACCTGATCCACGCTTCCCCTTCTTCTTCTTCCCCTGAGCTGCTGCTCCAACACCCTGTGTGTGAGTGGGTGTGGGCGGGGCCGAAGAGGAGGAGGAAGATGAGGACGTGATCGAGGATGAAGAAGGAGACTACAGGAGGGAAGATGGTGGTGATGCGATGACTGCTGCAGCAAGAGAAGTCTCCTGATGGGCCACAGCTGCCTCGCGGGCTGAAGTCACCTGGAGGAAGAGCTGATGCGCCCAGGGGAGAAGCTACAGAGTGGCTGAAAAGGGCTAGAGGACAGCGTTGCTGTACCGTGTGAAGATGTCAGTGTACTCAAGGCGAACTCCGAGCATCATCGTACGGAGCGCCCATAGGTGTGTGCCTCTTGAGGTCCCAAGGCGCGTGTAGATGCGCATGGCGCGTTGCCAGTAATCGGCTGCAGGCTCTGCAGGCCCCTGACGGAGAGAGTGGAAGGCACGAATGTGTGCTGCACGAGTGGTGTGCGTCTCTGTGGCCAGCAGGGATAAAGCCAGATCCCAACCTCCGCGTGGATTGTCGCCGGTGCCTGTGCTGACCTCGCCAAGGAAGGGGCGGAAAATGACAACTGTCTCGCGTAACATGGCATAGAGGAGTCCGCGCATCGCCCTGGCTGCTGTCGACACCTGTGTTGGATTTGTAGGCTGATACAGGTTGTGGTAGTAGGGCCACACTCCCTCTGAAGTAGCCCAAACCTGAAAGAGGATCTCCTAGCAGTCAAAGCCGTCCTCAGTGATGTACGTGGAGGTGGTGTCTCAAAGTCCTTGGGTTGCCGCTCCGTGGGCAGAGCAACCGCAGGCTGAGGAGGACAAGAAATGGGGAAGACTCCTAGAAGGGGATAGTCACCGGGATAGTTTTTTTTCTTCCTCTCTCTCTCTCGCAGTTCTACGCGAGCGTGCACCCGCTCCGCGGCGGCTGCATGGAAGCTGCGCGGAAGCTTTGCAGTAGCTTTTGCTCAGCTGCGGCCGCAGCTCTGCTATCAGCTGCAGCAACAGCTGCGTGGCTGCGTGCTGAGCAACGGCAGCAGTGGCTACGCAATGCCACTGTTGCTACTGCATGCTGCGGCTGTTGCTCGCTGCCGCCGCCACGCGCTGCTGCTGCTGCCGCTGCTGCGCTGCTGTTGCTACAGGTGCTGCTGCTTTGCTGCTGCTGCTGTGTTGCTTTTGCCGCCGCTACTGCTCCTCTATTGCTGCCGCCGCTGCTGTCGTTGCGCTGCTGCCGCTGCGCTGCTGTCGCCGCGGCCGCCGCTGCGGCTGCGGACGACGGCTGCACTCGCTGCAGGCGCCACGCGCTACTGTAGCTGTTGCTACGGTGCTACTGCTGCCACTGCTGCTTCTGCTGCTCTACTGCTGTGCTGCTGCTAGCACGGTGGCAACGCCGCTGCTACGGTCTCACGTGATGGGTGTGGGTTGCGTCGACGTCGACCGGCTGTCTCCGATAGGCCCCTGTGGATCTGCTGCAGTGGTGACTCTCACTACTGCTGCTTTGCTACATTTCTGCTACGCAGCTCAGTGAGAACTGTCTCACTGCTCTGATACCATGAGAAGATGCAAGGAAGCTTCCTAGCAACACTCCCGTTGACCAGGCGTGAGTGCCTGATCAGACGGTAACGACAGTCACAAGTCGTGCACGCAACGGCAAGAGTTTGGCTAGGGGACACAAGGCAAATTGTCTGAATGCTTTAATAGCATTTGCAGAGAGGAATGACAAATGACAGGTCCATGGCATAAATACCTGCCGCGGCGCACAGCGGGTGTCGCACGCGGCGGTCCAAGAGCTATCCTAAAACCGGCCCAAAACCACTGTTTTGGCCATAACTCAGCGCACACATGTCAAAATGCTACACCGNGAGTGCCTGATCAGACGGTAACGACAGTCACAAGTCGTGCACGCAACGGCAAGAGTTTGGCTAGGGGACACAAGGCAAATTGTCTGAATGCTTTAATAGCATTTGCAGAGAGGAATGACAAATGACAGGTCCATGGCATAAATACCTGCCGCGGCGCACAGCGGGTGTCGCACGCGGCGGTCCAAGAGCTATCCTAAAACCGGCCCAAAACCACTGTTTTGGCCATAACTCAGCGCACACATGTCAAAATGCTACACCGTCTGAACCTAGACGTGCACGATCACAAGACGGATGCTACGACTGGTCACATGCATGCATCCATCATAAGACGGTGAACACGCAATGCCAAAACATGCAAATCGGGCTCATGGCCAGTCCGCCGAAGAACTCATGCAAGTAGAAAAAACAGCAGGAAGTCCCGGCAGTGTCCGGGGCTCTGGAACGGTAGTCGGCCAACTCCAAGATGGTAGTCTGCCACCAGTCGTCGCACCGTTGTCACCAGGGCCCGCCTCAGGGATCTGCACGAGTATGGACACGGCCAAGTGGTCACAGTAGACTGTACAAGAACGTCACAAATCACAACACACCCAGCTAGGAGTGAGAGCCGCCTCGGCATCCCCAATAATCCCGACGTGGGATTCGAGCCCTAGAGCTCTGATACCAATGTGACGGAGTCGACGGAATCCTTGGCCGACTAGGCCAAAACCGCGATGCTTGAGGGTCTCCGACCTTCAAGCCACCACGACTCACCGCTGTCAGTCCCAGTTGATCCCACTCGAGCCACGTGGCTCCTTCGACCGGTAGGCGTGGTACTGCCATGCTACAAACTCGATGTGACGCGACGTCATGGGAGATGCATGACGAGGGGTCCATGTTCTTCTATGAGCATAGTACATGAGCCGGCGTGTGGCTCAGGCTACGTGCCTGCACAGCTACATGTGGATGGTAACACTCTGTTGGTTGAGACCCACACACTTGGTGGGTTATACCAGTGTCACGAGGGGACCATGCCATCGTGTGTCTTGGTGTGTGGCGATACTGCGTGTGGCATGTGCATGCAAGCTGGTTCGCTCATAGTGGTTGGGACTCGGACACGTGGTGAGTTGCACCGGTGTTACAAAGAGATCCCCCCATTATCCTATGTGTTGGCTGATGATGCTATCGTGGCCGACATAGAGACACTTGTTGGATTGCTCGTAGCGGTCGAGACCCGGGCACTGGTACCGCCAATGTCATGAGGAGACCCTCTTGTCGTCTAACATGTGTATGATGTGCATTACACTGGTTTGTGCATGTGTGCATCACTCCTCTCATGATCGAGACTCAGATACTTGGTAGGATGTGCCAGTGTCTAGGGAGACCTTAGATGCATAGCAGATGTGTATGTGTGTGAGTTCACTCGTGCATATCGTGGCTTGGCATACGCTGTTGTTCCGTGCCTTGGCTCACTTTTTTTGGTGTTGACGACTATGTCAGCCTGGGGGAGAGTTAGTTTGTGTGGCCTCCACCCGTCACGACCGATGCCGATGGATTACCCATATACCCATGTTGGTGGTATATGGTAGAGGAGGGCATGACGACACGACGGGCCTCTGTAGCAACCCGAGACTTCTTCAGCATCTAGGAAAGCGCCGGTGAGACGCGGACGATGCGTTCCAGCAACCATGTTGGCTTGTCGGGAGCTAGGAGAGTTTTCTCGCTGGGTTGAGACCCGCGCACCCGGTGGACTGTACCGGTGCGACGTGGAGACCAGATGGCTGTACTACTGCTTCCGATGTTCGGAAAGCCGCTTGTATTTTCTCGGTGGTCGAGACCTGGGCACTTGGAGAGCTTAGCCTGTGCCTCAAGGAGACCACCTTTGTTTCTCTCGTGGTGTATGCAGTGCGTTCTCCCCGCTCACTTGTTTGGTTTCAGTGGGGGTGACGGGGCCCCGTGCGGCTAGCTGTCGGGACCCCTACATTAGCCCGCTAGGGGCTCATTTGTACTCTCCTTGTTCTTTCATTTTATGCGTTCCAGATTTAGCCAAATTCTTGCCATTTTGCAATGCACTCACACATAGAGCTCATGTTCGTTTTTCGCATGGGCCTGCATGCCCTAATGAAACTGTAACTCGGAGGTACCTGTACAAACCACCGTGTACCCGGGTCTCAACCACAAAAAGAGTGCACAACCTGTCAGATACTATACAGTGAGTTTCCATGAGGTCTCCCCAAGCACTGGCAGAAACCACCAAGTCCCCCGGTCTCCACCATCGAGAAAAGACTATCAAACATGTTTGGGTTGACAGAATTCATTCGGGCATGCTGGCCCATGCAAAAACCAACATGAGCTCTGTGTGTGAGAGGCAGAGAGTGAAGGCCAAATCTGGCTAAGTCTGAAACTCATTAAGAACAAGGAGAACATACAAATGAGCCACTAGCGGGCTCATGTAGGAGCGCTGGCAGCTAGCTGCACCGGGCCCCGTCACCCCCGCTGAGCCCAAAAGAGTCATCGTGGAGAGCACACTGCATAGACCACATGAACAACAAAGGTGGTCTCCTTGAGGCATCGGAATGGCTCTCCGAGTGCCCGGGTCTCGACCACCGAGAAAATACGAGCAATGCTAGAAACACTCGGAATCAGCGTCCAGACATCGCCAACGGCTTTCCGAACATTGGAAGTACTTCTACAGTCTTGGGGTCTCCTCGTCGCACCGGTACTGTCCACTTGGTGCGCGGGTCTCAACCCACCGAGAAACATTTCCTAGCTCCCAACAAGACAACTAGGCTGTCGGAATGCATCAACCGAGTGTCGCTGGCGCTGTCGTAGGTGATGGAGATGTCTCGGGACACTCATTAGGCCCGTCATGTCGTCAGTCTCTCCTCTACCCTATACCACCAACCTGGGGTATATTGGTAATCCATAGGCATCGCTTGTGACTGGTGGAAGCCACACAAACCAACACTCCCACTAGCTGACATGGCCGTCAACGCCAGAACAAGTGAGCCAAGGTACGGAACAACAGTATATGCAAAACCACAATCTGCACCAGTCAACCACACACACACATTTGCTGTCCATCCAAGCACAGAGGCTAGGTCCGATGTCCCTCTCGAGCATAATGAAGGTCACAAGGTCTTCTCGAGAGACTGGTACATCCTACCAAGTGTTTGAGTCTGGACCATCCGAAGAGTCATGCACATTATGCACAAGTTAGAGGACAAGAGGGTCTCCTCGTGACACTGGCAGTACCAGTGCCCGGGTCTCGACTGATACGAGCAATCGAATAGGTGTCCGTATGCTGGCCACAATAGCATCATCAACCAACACACAAGATCATAAGGGGATCTTCTTGTAACACGGCTGCAACCCACCACATGTCCGGGTCTCGACCACTAGAGTGCTACCATCCACATGCAATCACATGCAACTATACATGCACGTAGCATGAGCCACACGTCGGCTGTTGTAGTATGCTCATGGCAGAGCATGGACACCTCGCCATGCATCTCCCATGACGTTGCGTCAGGTTGAGGTTCACACAACACTCCCCCTTGGCAGATGAATTTGGCACCGATGTCCTCGATGGAAATGCTGATATTGCTGCTAAGAAAAGAACGGATCCTGGGTGATAAAGCATGTGGTCTATCTATCATGCAGAGACAGCTCCCCCTGTTACATATGAGTCTGCTCCCACCCTCAAAGATGAAGTGGTGTCTGTGGCTATGGCTCCTCACGTCGCCCCTGAATCACCTAGAGTGTACCAATCCTCATGTGACAACCAAGGGTCCCAACACACAGTCTCTCCTCTCTCTGCTTTACCGCGATGCATTTGTGTACGCCAGAGGAAATGGAATGGACGAGGTGTATGCAAGCGCTGATAAAGTGGCGAAGCTGGCGTCTGAGGCGGGATAGAGCACCCTAAAGCACAAGGGTGCACCGCCACGAGAGGAGGGCTGGGACAACGAAGCGGACCACCGCACATGGACGAAGATGATGATGAAATAGGTAAAGCAGGTGGATGAAGGTGTGTGATGGAAGCATGATTAGAAAGAGGAGCGATGATGGAGTCATCGGGAAAGAGGACATAGGGAACTGAAGGCGTGATCACCTCTCTTGTTGTAGTGTTTCCATCTGACATCATACTCGAAGCTGGTACAAGATCCTCCCCAAGGATGGGTGTGCGAGATCCTGATAGTGGAAAGCCCATGCAGATAGTAGTGGTGCTTCCCTTCGTGGACAGTCGCTCTTGTGCTGCCATCACCTCATGCTGCAACATCTCTGCACGCTCCTATAAGTCAGCGTAAGTTGCCTCAGACATGTGGAGGTGACCCATGTTCGCCTCGCGTAGGACCAACTCTGTCTCAGTGGATGTTGTACACGCAGATTGTACAACTCGCAAGTACAACTCCATCTGCGTCTCTGTTGCTAAAGACGATGGAGCCTTTGCTGTTGCATCCACTTAGGGGACAACATAACTCGCAACATGCTGAGATGTTGCTCAGAGGTGAAGATGCTGACCCTTTTGATACAGATGTGGCTGGCTGTTCCTGACAACCACTCTCTCCCTCGGCACAATGAGCAGCCGTAGTCCTGGGAGCGTACAAGCTGTTTGGGCTCTTTCTAGCACGGCGGGTCATGCGTCGACAACGACCCTGCGCTTGAGATGGACCACCGAAACATGAATCATCCAGAGGGAGCGTGGCGTCACAATGAAGGCTTGAGAGTATAGTAGCCACTCGGGATGGATCAGAGGATAAAGCTGAAAAAACATCCAGAGGCAATGCATAAGAAGAAGATACAGAGAAAGGGAGGGATGTCGTCGACTGAATCATAGAAGAAGCACGCTCGATGACAGTAAGGTCATATAACTGTTTCATCATCCGCTTCAGGCCATGGATCTCAGCGAGCATGACTGCCAGAGGTCCTGTGAGTGGACCTGCCAACGCCGGCAGATCCTCCTCCTATGGAGAACGTGCGCCCTCAGGGGACCAAAGCCAAGGCGGATGCCAGCCCCGAGGACGCGTCCAACATCAATGCCAACCGTGATGTCCATCACCATAGTAGTAGCAGGGAAATGCACAAGATGCCTGCTGCCATGTCGACAAACTCAACTCCAGCACCTGACAATGGGGGTGCACAGAGCACCTGTTCCCAACGCTAAAACACCAAGCCACGGGAGACTAGGACACTGTTGGACACCGTCACTGTGACAAGTGGTAGTGCTGAGGTCAAAAATCATGACCTGACTGGACGAGATACAATGCCACAACACGTCCGGAGGAGCGTGCGGCTGACCGGTTGCTATTGCCACTACGGTTGCTGTTGTCAACCGATGGCAGTAGCCTGTTACATCTTTTCGGCTGTTTCATAGTAGGTGGTGTTGCTGTAGTTACATCTTTTTTTTCGCTTCACCAAATACCCTGGTGACTTCTCAGGGACCCCTACCTCTGGGTTTTCATGGGTTCCCCTTCTCTTGGATACCATATCCCCTTTTTTGTTTCGTTCACCGTTTGCCCTGGTGATATGTCTGGGACTTTTCACTCCAGGTCTTCTCGGGCGTCCACCCCTGTTGTCTTTTTATTTTGGATACCCTCTTCTTCTCCCCCCCTTTTTTTCTTTGCCTTGTTTGACCCTCGGAGCGAGCAGAGCGAGCTCGCCAATGGGCTAGCTTTCCCATCGGCGCAAGCTTGCTCGACACCGAGCTCCGCAATGAGCTCGCCTGACGGCAAGCTCAGTGAGCTCAAAAAGCGAGCTCGCTGCCTAGCAGCGGGAAGCTGCAAGGCAACTTTGCGTCAGCAAAGGCAAGGGGAAGGGAGGGGGTGGGGAAGCAGCAGCGTAGTAGCCTCTTCCTCTACTACTGCTGTACGCTATGTGTAGCTGTCCTCACACACAGCTGTTGTAGCTTCTCGCCACTGTTGCCGGTGTTGCTAGTGCTGCTTTTGTTGTTGTTGCTACTGCTACTGCAGCTACAAAGTGCTGCTACGCGTTGTTGTTGCTGGTGGCAATGTTGTTGCAGCTACTACTACTGCCGCCGCAGTCGCTGCTATTGCTTCCACTGCTACTGCTGTTGCTCACCGTAGTAGCTACCAGTGATGCTACTACTACTGCTGCTGCTGCTGCTACTACTACTACTACTACTACTACTACTACTACTACTACTACTACTACTACTACTACTACTACTACTACTACTACTACTACTACTACTACTACTGCTACATCTATCGCCGATGCTACTGCTGCTACTGGCTGCTACACACTATTGCTGTTGCTAGTTGTTACACCCTATTTATAATGCCTTGCTACTCTTTCCACTTCTTGCTAGAACTGTTACTACGTGCCACTATTATAGCTGCTACTATTGTAGGCGCTAATTACCTATAGCTCACGGCAGGAGGAAATTGCGTGGCGATTTTCTTCCCTTCCATTCCTTTCTCTTCTTTTTTCTCTTCAAGGAACTTCCACCTTCAATGCCTCTCCTACTATTGCCGCTTCTGCTCCTGCCGCCCAGCAGCACCTGGTGCTACACCTGGTTGTTGTGCGCTGCTCACCGCCCTTGTGCCATTCATATGCTGTCACTTAGCGCTCCCTCAGGCTGCTGCCGGCATGGTGCCACATGGCGTGTTCTCTTTGCGGTTCACCCATTATGCTTTTGCTGCTTTTGTTGCTGACACACCCCCCTGTGCTCTGATACCAAGATGGAATTAACTAAGGCATGCAGGTCCAGTCCTAAACCGCCATGAGCTCTGTGTGTGAGAGGCAGACAGTGAAGGCCAAATCTAGCTAAGTCTGAAATGCATTAAGAACAAGGAGAATCTACAAATGAGCCCCTAGCGGGCTTATGCAGGGGCACCGGCAGCTAGCCGCACCGGGCCCCGCCACCCCTGATGAGCCCAAACGAGTCAGCGGGGGGAGCACACTGCATAGACCACGTGAACAACAAAGGCGGTCTCCTCGATGCACTGGAATAGTTCTCCGAGTACCCGGATCTCGACCACCGAGAAAATACGAGCAGTGGTAGAAACACTCAAAATCAGCATCCACACATTGTAAACAACTTTTTGAACGTAGGAAGCACTACTACAGTCATCAGGTCTCCTCGTCGCATCGGTACAATCCACCGGGTGCGCCGGTATCAACCCACTGAGAAACATCTCCTAGCTCCCGACATGCCAACGAGGCTGTCAAAACGCATCGACTGCGTCTCGACGGGCTGTCGTAGGTGCTGGAGAAGTCTCGGGACACCCTGGAGGTCCGTCGTGTCGTCAATCTGTCTTCCATCATATACCATCAACGTGGGGTATGTGGGGAATCCATTGGCGTCGCTTATGACGGGTGGAAGCTATACAAACCAATATGGGTGAATCAAGCTGCTAGAATGGAACACACATGTCACAGAAGAAGTAATGTAGTTGCTGAAGAGACATCGGTAAAAAGTAGGAAACTCTTGCTACACAAGATTGTATGGCAGTCCGACAACTCAAAACCCATCCACCAACGCTCCCCTTGGGCTGCAAGAGCTGTGAACAAGGTGCGAGCTGGGAAGATACATACTCCTCCTCAATGAGAGAGTCCTGGGTATTGAAGTTTTGTTGGTCACTCGCATCTCTATGCCCTCTTGTCTCACTCCACATGGCACACACATGTACGAATTAATTGACCATTTCCTTGCCTGGGGAGGTGCCACATGAGCTCGTCTTGATTGCTGTCCCCCACTCCATGAAGCCGATCTACCTAGAAGTAGCCGATCTACCTAGAAGTGCTCTTTGGCACATGCATGGCCATCATTTGATCATTTAGCCTTGATGTGGTCGATGCTAGGGTTTGTACACTCTGAGTGTCATTCCTTGCACCCTTCTGACTTGCTTGTGGGTGTTTGGGGGAGGTGCATGATTTTCCCGCGTGCTGATCCTTATTGGGCCACTTTGTCTGCCGTTGGCTGTACACTGGTGAGAATCCACCCTTGGTTTAGGTCCAAGCGGGCGGGCTCGACCCCGGGATGGCGGTGCGTGTCAACTTGAGCGTTTGCTCGGAGCCAGCGTGCACTCACCTGCTTAACACTCTTGCCCCCCACTCCCTAGTGTCTTGTCTCTCTGATGAGTTAACTTTGCAAGTCAAGAGTTCCACATCCATGTCGTCCGATGCTATCTAGCTCACGTCACCTTTTTTGCCTCTCCAGCTAAACAGTTTCCTAGCAACTATTGGTATCAGAGAAACAAGGGGAAACCCCCTGACCTGTACCAATCTGGGACCGGGAGCTGACACGGGGGATGCCGATCTTGTCGTTGTACTGAGCTCGCGGCCCACAAGTGCATCTCGCTGATGACTCCTCAGCAGCATAGCATCATAGCAGCCACAACCCGTTCTCGCCATCGTCTCTTTGCAGCTACAACTCTCTCTGCCAGCTGTCCTGGCAATCGAATCCTTTTTCAACCTGTAGGTATACCTTGCTGCCCATCTCTCGCCACTCTACAACGCAGCTCTCTGCTGCTCCCCTTCTGGGCTGTCTCTCACCCCTCACTCTTCACTGCTCTACAGCTTTTCTCCTCCTCACATCGGCACTGTCTCTAGTTGCAGCAGCTTCACAGGGGCAGGTGCAGCTTCTGCATGCAACAATCAGAAGCAGCATCAGCACTAGGCTGCATTTCCATCCTTGAAGGTCAGCCATCCTAGATGTACCACCTCTTGACGACCCACATGACAAAGACATGGACTCACCAGGCACAGCCGCACGCTACGCTGAGCGTAGACAGGAGAATCCGCTGGTCTATGACGAGCCACAGTTGCCTAACAATGGCACGCCACGCTGGTTTCGCATGCTGGATAGCTCCTATTGGCGTGAGGAACTCGCTGTTTCCGCTGAAATAGAAAAGTGTGAAATTGACCACCACGTTTACACGGCAGACAATCTGCCGCCGTCACCACCTCTTCCCTCAAGAATGCAACCACCTGTCGAGCCTCAGTCATCTAACTCCGCATCAGCCACGAGTCCTAATCCAGGTCCTACAACAGCGGATACGGCCGAATTGTCTACGGCTCGTGAGGTGCCCGGAGTGATACCCGTTCTACCTCTCCACACAAACTCCATAAGCTTGGCCAATGCTATCCTCGACGCCGCAGCAGGCACTGCAGAAACCTTCTCGGCTACAGCACGCGCTTGCAGGGCTCCGACGTAGACCACAGTGGAAAGAGTAGCCGAGGCCTACGCACACGCAGCAGCATCCCTCACCTTGCTTGCCGCCGCCGAAGCTAACATAGCCACACAGGTCACAGCAGCGGCTGCTGCTATGGCCAGAGTAGCGTCCTTTGTAGCCGACAAAACTGCTAGTGCTGTCGGCTCCATTCAGGCGTCCACTGCATCTGCAGTTCTGACTCCTACCGGCGCTCCTCGCAATTTCACCCATCACGCCATTACTGGAGTTCTCATTGCTTCAACATCAGTAGCCGTTGCCGGAGCCATAGTCACAGGCTTTCTGTGCCTGACAGTGGCTGTCACTGGGTGGGTGGCGGTTGTGTTTTCCTCCGCGGCCGCAGTGGTGCCACAACTTCTTGCACTCCTTCCCTGTCGCCAGCCTGGTGAGAATTCCTTTCCTCCCTATCTCCCTGTCTTGCTCCCCATCTGAGTTCCCATCATGCTGGGGTCACAGGAAACTGTAGAAGTATTGCAAGCTGCATTGAGTGAGGCATAAGCAGCTCACTGCAAACTAGAGGATGAGCTGCACCAGGGGTGGGAAGCTTAACATGAACTGGCCACCACCGTGGCGACATTGGTCACAGAGCGCTTGCGTGCCATCCCTGCCCTTGCAACTGTTCTACCTTCTGAGGAGACTGCATCTGCTGACTCGTCTGCTCCAATTCCTCCTAGTTGTGGTGTACCCAACTTCTCATTATCTGCTCTCTCCACAGCTGCTCTTGCTTGAATCCTCCTCTCTACCAGGTAGAAGGACTTCGAGACCCCATCGCCTCAGTTTACATAAACAACCTTCACCTCGTGGGAGACCCGCTTGAGCGCCTGGCCCCAGGGCGAGCTTCTCTGGGAGTACTACTCTCCCGCCAAGCCACCATTTGTTCTGCAGCCGGCTGAGGCGGCTCAGGCAGTACGTGCCCTCATCAATGCTGGGCCTGAGGGCCTTCTTGAAAACATTGGTACGTACAATGCCAATTCCACTCATGGTACCACCGCTGACCCTGTTGGTACATACGCACTCATTTGTCGCTGTAAAACTTTGACAGGGCATTCAACCTAGAGTGTTCTCACCCTGTAGTTCAACACACTTCACATGCGGGCGGATGAGACTGCAGACGAGTATTGGGCGCGAAGTTTGCACCTCTTTCTCAACCTGGGCAAAGCAGGATGTGGGCCCCTCTCCGCTTGCTTGTCCATCGTCGTAGGCTTCATTCCAGAGATCTCTGATCTCTACATGCATGTCCTTGAGGCAAAGCTCAATCATCTTGCTGCTGCACCAATCCCTGAAAATTCTCCACCCGGGATCAACCCCCTCTATGAGTTCACTGCCCCTTGTCTCACAGATTTGTGCAGAAACTTGCAAAACAAGCGCATGCATTGTGCAGGTCTCGCTACCGTGACCACCTCTTCCTCCTCCTATGCTGCGTCCATCGCCTCCACCCCCTCCTCTCCTCCTACTGCAGCTGCTCACACCATCCATGCTGCTCCTCGTGGTGGAGGCCATGGGTCTGGCCGTGGGGGCGGCCGTGGTGGCAAGGGTCGTGGAGGTGGCCGCAGTGGCAAGGCCTCCTTTGGCAATACCGCTCCTACAGAAGTCACCTGCTGGAACTGCGGTGCCACCGGCCACTCTGCTCTGAAATTTCCGGCTCCGCATGATGATGCTTGTCTGGCATGATCTATGCATGCTCACTGGGCCCACACAGGTGTCACCTCCTCCTCTGCCACAACGCCCATGACTGTCGCATTTTCTTCTGCTTCTCCCTCCTCTGCCTCTGCGCTCACCACCACTCTTGCCCCTCTCCAGCCGGCAACGCCTCCCACCGGCCCGTGGGGCTAGATCCCACCTCCCTCTGGACCTCCGTACTATGGTCCTCCTTCCTCTTACTAGTCCGTGCCTACCTGGCCCCGCAATGACAGTCACTACCCCCATGGCTCCTCCTACCACTCCTCTGGCTGCTCCTCTCACCGTTGCGATGAGGAGCGCATGATTGAGCGCCATCTGGAAGAACCGCTACACCTACACTCTCAGGGAGGTAAGATTGTGAGTGGCCAATCCCGTATGTCAATCTGTGAGTCTGATGCTACCGTTGGTGGTGCTTCCTTCGGCTGTGTACAAGGGGTATTGCCTGCTGATCGTTCGTGGATTGAGGAATGGCAGTCTCATACGTTCCCCACTCATCTTGGTCACACCTCTCCCCATCCCTCTCTTGGGAATGTCGCTGTCTGCCTCATTTTCCCCTCCACTCGCGCGTTACCTGGCCTCTGGATTGTTGACTCCGGGGCCACTCACCACATGACGTCCCGTCGCTCATCCTTTTTCACTCTCGGACCTGACGGCTCTGTTTGATCTGTACGCACCGGCTCCGGCCAACTTCTCCTTGTCCAAGGTGTTGGTGTCGTCCGCTTTGTCAGTCCTGGTGGCACTGTGTATCTTCCTGACATGCTGTTCGAGCCCAACGTTGAGGTCAATCTTCTCTCCGTGACCACCCTTGACAACCAGGACATGGAATTATCCTCCAGTCGTAGCATTGCCTCTGTTGCGCTTTGCTCATCAGGCCGTGTTTTCCTTTGCAGAGTGCATTGTGATTGCCTAGGAGTAATGCACCATCACAGAAACGAGGCAATTTTGTCTTGGCTCACGGTAGCTCTGTTCCGCATTCTCTTCAGCACCGTGACTCTGCTGTCCTGCTTTCTTCACGGCCGGCAGCTCTGATGCTCCAAAATCCCTCGGCCTCGTAGCTCCACAGCTCCACAGCCTCAGAGCCATAGCCTTGCAGATCTGCATGTTTACAGCTTGCATCCTTGCATTCCTGCAGAAAAACACCTTTGCAGCTCCGCGTCCGTAGCAGCCGGCAGTTCAGCTTCCCCGCAACTCCTCAGCCTTGCAACTCCACAGCTTCACAGCCTCAGAGCCATAGCTCTACAGATCCGTAGATCCGTAACCTGCAGCACCGCATTCTCCGCAGCACCGCAGCTTGGCTGCTCTGCTTCCTTCGCAGCCGGCAGCACTGCTGCTCCGTAACTCCTTGGCATTGCAGCTCCACAGCTCCGCATCCTCTGAGCTATAGCTCCCATACTCGTGAATCCAAAGTCATTACCTCCACATTCTCTGCAGTACCACGGCTCTGCTACTCTCCTTTCTTTGTAGCTGGCAGCTCTGCTGCTCCACAACTTCTCTTCCTGCAGCACCACGGTTTCCAACCCTGGTTTTCCCTTTAGACATCCCTGGTTAGTCTATAAACCCAGCTTCCATTTTTTTGTCTTTTTTAAGGAACCATGAGAAGATCCTCCATCCTGTTGTGCCGGTATTGATATGTAACTTTTACAATTACTCAGTTGTACCAGTGGAAGTATTGCCAGTTGGTCATCCTTGTATCCCTTGTTGAACTTTGTGATCTCAAGAACCCTCCTCTGCGGCGATGTGAGCCACCTACATGGATGACTGGCCGGCGCAGAATCTTATGACCGGAAAGGATCCTCGCCGTCCACTCCTGTTCTTCACCATTTCTCAACTCCTCGCTTTTTCTCTATGGCTTCTCCCCCATTTTAGCTTGGTGGTGTCGCTCTCAACCTCACAGGAGACATAACCTAGCTTCTCACATGACAGCGTCAATCTCCATCGAGGACAAGGTTCCTGTAGACTGCAACCTTTTTCCGCGAAAATAAGAATAGTACCTATGGGACCACCAGCCATAGGATTCCTGCATCCGAGTGTTGTAGTTGGCACTATTGATGCAATCCGCTACTGTCATCATTCACAAGAGGTCATCCTAAATGCCAAAAATCGTGATTTCTTGGTGAATATCTCGCACGAGGTTGTTGTTGTAGTAGGAAGAAAACATCTTGGGGACGAGGTCACTACCGGTGATGATTTCAAAGAAACGGTGTCTTTGTTCTGTCACGCTGGAGTGTTGACGGAGGAATTGGAGCCTCCATTGTGCGTCAGATTTCTCATTCAACATTCTAAATCAGGCAAGAGTTGCACACTCAAAATCACTTAATGTTTTTGGTGGCGTGAGATAGTCGTGCCATGTTGGATTCATATACTTGAAAGGTAGTACGCATGCGGTCGATGATGTGAGAGCAGTCGCATGAGCCATTGATCTGGCTCCGCCGGTCTTCTCCTGCCATTTGATGGTCTTCAGATCAGATCACCTACTCCGTTCCACATAAAAGTGAGGCCACGAGGTCAATTTTATTTCTATTGTTGTTGACATCAGCAGCGATGAAGTACACATCCAAACTTGTGAGCCACATGGTGACCGTCAGTCCCTTTGAGTTTGCGGCTTTGAACGACTTAGGGAGTGCCGGTGAAATCTGGGGTTCACTAAAGAGTTGGAGATTTCTCTTGCTGAGCATTGCTTCTTGCAAATGGAAAATCTGAAGCTCCTCCATCGTTGTGTTGAGTTGTTGGAACAGATGGTGTTGAGGGTCTTGAGTCCCGACAGATTATGGTACAAATTTTCATTATTTCAAGCTTGTCATCTAGTGCCTCCCATGATGTCTAATGTCAACCCGATGTGCAGCGATGGGGGCAAAGGATTCCCCGAGCCCGAGGGGTCCATCATTGGGTTGGCTGTCCAGTTTTTCAGTGTCATGCCATTTGCCGCAAAATTTGCCACAACTGTATTGTTCATATGGAGAGTGTCGGTGTTTGCGTGCTGTTGATCCTCCTTCTTTGGAGTGTTTTCTGGTGACTGTTGCTGGCCGCAGGTTGTATCTTCTTAATTCACCAATGTCGTTGCAAGGTCTGCGAGCTTCTGCATGGCGGAGATATGCTGAAGAATCATGCGAGGTTGTCGCTAGGTAGTGAATGCATCAGGTGTCCCTCCAGCTCTGTTGCGCTCTGATACCAAGTGTTACGTCAAACGGATTGTAGGTGGTTTACAAGGATGAGGTGTAAGAAAACAGACAATTCAAGGAATTTCAACAAATAGAAAATTTGTATTAAGTAGCAATTGTAATTGGATGATTGGTGTCGAGTGAATCAAGCACATATATACAATGACGAGGATAGAGAATGAGGAATATGTTGAGTCCTTACTGCTCGTGCGGTGCAACATGTGGGAGGTCGGGTCGTGAGTGGCTGTTTTGGTAAACTCC
This sequence comes from Penium margaritaceum, assembly GCA_023375785.1. Classification (NCBI taxonomy): domain Eukaryota; kingdom Viridiplantae; phylum Streptophyta; class Zygnematophyceae; order Desmidiales; family Peniaceae; genus Penium; species Penium margaritaceum. The sequence continues at coordinate 82,431 of SZWC01001708.1, read as the reverse complement.
GTCAAGAAGTCAGGGGGCTTTGAGAATACTGAGGCGCTGTTTGCTAAAGGTCCTGCGCCCTCAAGAAATCAACGGAACAATACGAATACATTGATATAGTTCACGATGCTTTTGTCAACCATTCTAGAAAGTGGTTCTCAGCCGATCGGCGTAAAAATCCCCAGGTCATCGCGAAGTGGGCCATGAATGTAATGAGAAAAGTACCCATTTACAAAACTAAGGGACTCGTGTACATCAAGGATGTAACACTTTCTCCCTTTTTAGCTGCAACATCTTGGCAAGTTAGCAGACATAGGCTGATGACGGAAATAACAACCATCGATCAGATGATTGACGTCTTGGAGGCTGTTATAAGGCTCCCACTTGTTATGCGCGGCATCGTAGCCATGGCACTTGACCACATACTTGGTTTTTTTCCCACTACGTTGATGTCCAAGGATGTCTTTAATTGCGAACTCCATGTCCCCGCCCATTTTAACAGGAGGTAGTGGTGCGACATCTCTCCAGGGGAAGTTCATGTCTGGGTCTCGGTAGTGATTGAGCTGGCTGATGTGGATAACAAGGTGGATTGCCATGCTTTTAGGCAGGCAAAGCTGAGCAAAAACAGGGGTTTGCATTTGCTTGATCTCAAACGGTTCCAACCAGTTTATATTAGCTTTACAAAGTCCTGTCCTTGGAGTTGGATGTTTGCCAAGCAAAGAAAGACACGATCCCTCAAGCTGAACACACCATTGCTGTAATGTTTATGGACCGCTCGCTCCATAGCTGCCTGTCTTCTTCCTAGACGCTGGAGAAATCCATGTGGTGGATATCCATCGTGGGAATGTTACTCTGAGTCCGCAATCCTATCGGGATGGAAGGAAGTTTTCCATACACAACTTCGAATGATATTTTAACCATTGTGATAGAAGTGACAAAGTTATATACGAGTTCGGTGGTCGGCAGTTTGGCTGCCCAATCAATGCCGTGCAGCTTACATGAAGTACGAAGAAGCTACTTGAGAGTCTGATTGGTCCGCTCCATGTGCTCGTTGGTTTGAGGATGGAACACAGTAGATATTTAGATCCATATGCCGTAACACATCATTAATATGCACAAAAAAGGCAAGTGATACAGTCATCTCTCTCATTGATGATGATACGTGGCACTCTGTGCAACCATATGATATGGTTTAAAAACAGTCGCTGTCCCTTTTCCGATGACGATGATTGTCGTCGGGGTGAAGTGCGACATTTTAGAAAATCTGTCAACTGCCACAAGGGGTGACGGGCAGCCCCGTTACAAAGTCCATGCTGATGTCCGCCCACGGCTCCGTCAGAATAGGTTGAAGTGTTCTTGGTGGCCTCGTACGACGATATTTTCTCTAGTATAGGTGTTGCACGATTTGCAGAAAGCTGACACATGGGTCCGCATCTCTTCCCACTAGTAGTACTTTACGAGCTTCTTGAGCATCTTGTCTTTACCCAAGTATCCACCTAGACCGGTGTCGTGGCACTCCTCCAAGAATATTCTTTGTCGAGCAAACCATCATCGCTCATATAGGTTAGCTTACCAAAACTTAGTTTTTTCGTACTGGCCAAAGTCCTAGTAACTCATTGCGAACAACCTTGTGAGGTACAGGTATCTTTCGTAAATAATGTGCTAATCTTGGAAATTTGATCTGATTGCCGACTCAGAGAATCTGCCAATCTGCTTTTTAAAGGCCAGTATTTGATTTAATAGTCGGAGTTGGATTCAAAGAACCCATCCATCGTGTTTGTCGACGGTTCAGATTTGGCCGAGTCTTGAGGTATTTCAAGGCATGGTCTGTGCAAACGATGCATCATTGGTATTCTAAGTAGCACCACCATGTTTTCAATGCGTGCACAACTGCAAGAATTTCTTTCTCGTGCACTATGTACTTGAGTTCTGGCCTGCACAGCTTTCTTGACATCAGTGTTGTCAGGGGTACCTCGGACATCGATACATCGATGTTGACATCGATGTATCGATGTATCCAGACTATGGTACATCGATGTTGACAGTACATCGATGGGCTGACCCATGACCAAGGGGCCATACACCTTGGAACAGACATAACTCAGGTTGTGAGAACCAATTTCCTCTGTCATAGTTTCACACATTGTTTGACATTTGTATGTCTAATTTTACTGCACTAATGCCACATTTCTACATAACCATGTGGCTGGAGCTGTACAGTGCATACATCATGCACTTGAGCCAGATTTCAGTCACCCATGTTGACCAGTTCTGAGCATTTTAGTGCAACAGCATTCCACATTCCTCCAAACTCATGCTGCAGCATTTGTTCTAGCTATCACCTCCTGTCATACCACTCTACTTTTTCCTGTTGCACACATCATGGCTCCATGGCCATAGCTTCTGAAATGCAAACATTCATAGGACTGAGAACTGGAGCATGGACCATGTGAACATCCAAATGTAAAAGCTTAGCAAATGTCATGGCAATTGTTTCCCATCTCAGTTTGGAGATGCATGCAACCTGCAGAACACATCGCAACAGTCATGCAGCAGGTCCCTTGCGCTTCTTCTGGTTCCCTCCAGCACCGCCGACACCACCAGTACCACTTGCACTGCCAGCACCGCCAGCACCTGCAGCAGCAGTCTTCCTGGTTGGCCTGGTGTTGCTGGGGCCTGCTCCAGCAGCAGGCCCAGATCCCTGGCCTGCTGTCACAGATGAGACAGCTGCTGCACCTGCATTCTCAGCCTGGTCCGCCCTCTCTGCGGCTGCTGCACGGGCACGGGCTGAAGTCCGAGCCGTGCCTGTTGCTGTCGTAGCAGCGGGCTGCCCTGCTGCTGACTGCTCCATGAACTCTTCAAGCTCTTCACGGCTGCGCACCGGACGTGCGTAGTTTGCCCCGTCTCCAGCTGGTGTTGCTCCTTCACCACCCTGGCTGCCACTCTCCTCCTCCACCCCATTTCCCTCTCCATCTCCCTCCTCCTCCTCCTCCTCTCCCTCGTCTCCGTTCTCTATTCCTCCCACCCCTTCCTCCCCCTCCTCATCCTCAGGCAGGTTGGTGAGCTCGGTCAGCTCACCATCATCGTCACTGTCCGACCCGTCTTTGTCGTGGAGCCAGATGAAATCTGTAGACCTGCGCTTGCTGCGGCCTTTGTAATGCTTGCGCAGGTGCACATTGCAACGCACAAGCAGCTCGAGGGTGCGGACGTGCAAGCGGTTGCGACGTGCAGTGTGAATGAGTTTGTGCGCACTGAAAATGCGCTCACACTCCGATGACGAACATGGCTGCGTCAGTAACTTCATTGCAAGCTTGCGCAATGCAGGCATGGCACCGAGGTAGAGCTCGTGCCACTCGTGCGCAGGCAACAGACCTGTGCTCACCTTGAGAACTGCGGCCTTGGCACGTGCGTTCGCCTTGGGGGTTTTCAATGGATCCACGTCCACTGCAGTCTGGCCGTTCTGAAAGGCACGAATCTGTGCCTGGACTGCATCGTGCTCGGCCTCGGGCACAAGGGCATCCACCACAGCCGACCATGCGGTGACCGTCTCGGCATCAGCGCTGAGGTTGTTGCTGAAGTGCGATGGGTGCAGACGACGGGCTGTAGCGTACAGAGTGCAAGCCATGTCGGATTTCCAACATTGTGACAGGCGGCCCATGGCATACTGCACGTGGGCCTGGCCCACGCGTGCGGGCTTGCTTCCCCTCGGCACTGCAAGTGCGCGTAGCTTCTCCATGCAGTCTAGCAGCCCCTCGCATATGTCTGCAACCCCCTTGCCGGGGTGGTCCGCAATGCGGAGCACCTCGACCAGGGGACTCAGCAGGTCACGCATCTCCCGCAGCTGCACCCAAAAGACACGCCGGCGGACCAAGGCACGCACTGCCTTCTTGCGCGCCTGAAACCCCGCCTCACGATGCTGCCCCATTTTCTTCCACTCCCGGCTGTTCACCATCTTCAGCAAGAAGGGACGCATGTCCAGCATGCGCTGGACGACGATGTGCGCTGTCGCAAAGCGCGTGTCGCACTTAGGCAGCAGCACCCGGCCGCCGCTCTCCTGCTTCAGCCAGGACCGCGGCATGTCGTTGTTGCTGAAAAACGTCACCACCTTCTCCGCCCTTGACAGCACCGCCGCACCCCAGTCCGTCTTGCCAATGTCCTTCATGACGAGGTCCACATTGTGGGCACAGCACCCTTGGAAAAATATCCCAGGGTACTGCTCCTTAAGGTCCTCAAAGGCTCTCTTGTTGACGTTGGTGATGTCGCAGATGACACCGACGATGTTGCCCTCACCCACCTCCACGATGGCAGCCTCAATCATGCACACCATGTGGTTTGCGTTGCGCACCATGCCGCTTGCATCGCGTGAGAAGACGTGGCAGGACCCCTGGATGTTCACCGCCATGGCGTTGTAAATTGGTCGGGACTGCTTGTCCGCCCACTCGTCCACCGCCACACTACACCCGTAGATGTTCCACTGCTGCTTCAGCAGCTCATCCAGGGCCTCTAGCCCCTTGTCCAGCCGTGGGAGCAGCACCTCCACCACCTTGTACCTGTGAGGCAGGCGGAAGGCCGAAGTTGTGTGCTTGGCGGAGGAGACCACCTCCATGAGCATGTTCTGCTTGCAGAACGAAATGGGCAGCGCTCAGATGCTCATAAGCTTGACGATGTTGAGCTGGCATTTCTCATTGTTCGCTTGCGCACTAAACCTGTCCATGGAGCTCTGCCGCATGCCCGCCATTCGATTGACGTCAACAATGGGCATGAACCTAAGGATGCCGACAGCGGTCTCAGCAGCAAGGCGGGTAGCAGCAGCCTCGGCCTCACATTCTGCTTCCTCCTCGGAGTCCACGGCGGTGATGCTCACCCTCTCACGCTCGGCTGCTCTCTCCCTCTCTTCCCACAGCCGCACACACGACACCGGCTTGTCCCGTGTACCCCAAGATTCCCCCTTGCCGTTGTACAGCAGCGCACTGAACGGCCTCCATTCCCTAGTTGGCACAGGTGTGCTCTCAAGGCCGAGGGCATCACGTGCCAACGGTGGCGGATTGGGGCACTTTGAGACGTTGGTGTTGGCTTCGCCAAAGTGGCCCTGGATACGGTCACAAGTGCCTGGGAGCTTGGAGCCGCATGACCCGCACTGAAATCCAGCCTTCTTCGTTGCGGTTGGCCATATGTTGAGATGGCGAGAAAGCGCTAGGGTTAGGAAATCACCCCTGCAGACTGGACCCTTAGGGGGGGTTGAAGACGGGGAGCTCGGTTGACTGTGTTGCAGAGCTGCTCCCGGTCGTTGCCATGGCGGCTAGCAACGGCCACAGTTGATTGATTGATCGGTGCCTAAGGCACCAGAGGCAGCAGAGAGCTGCCTGGTGCCTAAGGCACCGAGCCCGACTTGGAACAGCTCACGAGGCTGGGTGTGCCTGCCTTGAGCACGACGTTCACGCAAGCGCCGCTCGGCTCGGCTCAGCTTGAGGGGTGATCAAGCCAAGCAGCCATTGGTTCGCGACGTGGTTCGAGCCAACGGTCCAATTGCAGGGTTCGATCGTACCGAGGCCACTCGGTATGTTTGATGGACAGAGCACCATTCGGTGCTTCGGTTGGATGCGTTTTGTTGCATCCATGTATTAAGTCGCGACATATTTTATTGCACACGTGAGTACCGTATCCGTAGTAAAAACGGAATGCAAACCAGTCTGGTTGAGAGATGTGAAGCGCGAAATAGAAAAAAAATGATGAAAAGTGCAAGTCGTAAAAGATGGCAACAATTGGTGAACAATGTCCACCGTGGCATTGCCAATTTCTAGGGAATGCAGCGCCGACAAACGAACGAGGGCCGAACATTGTACTGTTATGAAAACGTCTGACTTTTACATCAGTTTTGGCGCCACGTCAGCCATTTCTACGATGATAAAGCATGACCCCCTTCTTTTAACGTCCACAAAAGGGGGTCATGCACATTGAAACGTTTCGACAAACCGGACTCGGAATCATAGAAACAGATACTTTGAAGTTTCAAAAATAGATTCTTTCGAACTGATGGTATTGCGTCAAAGTCAAACCTGCATGGATAGAGTTTTTTTTAATGGGACAAGTGATTCCAAGCAAGTAGGTCAACAAAGTAGGGCCTTAATTTGATGAGCTGTCATGCTCCAGCTAAGGCAAACTGTGGACCACCCATCGAGGTGCATCGGCACCTCGATGGACGCCGACATGCAGCGGCGGAAAAAATCTCATCGCTGACCAGGCGGTGGCGCAACCGCCTCCGCTCGAGCTTGAGACTGACCGGACCAAACAACGACATCGATGCTACATCGATGTCTACCGATGTATCGATGTTGCTGTATTCCCCATACAACGGACCCCGGTGGTAACACTGCTTGACATGTGCATGACCAGCTGTACTCCACCACCATTGTCTTGGAGAACAACTCCACTGGCTACATTGAATATGTCGGTAGCCATGATGTATTCCATCATTGGTTCCACAAATCAAAAGGCTCGTGCCAAGGTCATAGCATTTCTTAAAGAGTTAAATGCTTGTTATTTGCTGTTCCTCCAATTCCACTCGGTGGTTTTACGAGTGAGATAAGAGAGAGGAACTAAAACTCAATCGTAATCCTTTACAAATTGATGAAAGTTGTTTCAAAGGCCCAAGAACTGGTCATACTTGGTCGTTCCAAACATTTGTGGACATCGGCCAATCAACGATTGCCTCCACCTTGTTTTGGGTCCATAGTGATCATCTGATGATGTGGCCCAGAAACTCAATCAAGCGACAAACGAAGTCCTATTTTGAGAGTTTTCTGAGAGATTTCCCTCTTTGTAGAATTCCAGATAACCTTTTGGAGATGTCCATTGTGCCCCACCGGGGTGCGGCTTTACACCAGGATGTCCTCAAGATACACGACAAAACATTTGTTGAGGTACAGGCACACAATGTTCATCATCACAGGCATAAACTTTCATGGGTGTTTGTGAGTCCAAATGGCATGACCATGAACTCGTACTGTCCATATCTGGTGCAGAATGCTATCTTCTTGATGTCCTTATCAGATACGTGGATCGGAGGTTAGCTGATGCGTAGGTCAGTTTTGGGAAGAAATTGGTGCCGTGGAGTTTGTGAAAAGGTTCATCCGGTCGCGGAAGGAGGCACCGGTTCTTGATGAAGATGTTGTTCAACACTTTTTAGTCCAGGCACATCCGTATCTCTCTGGTGGCTTTGAGACAAAAAGCAAAGATGCCACCAATCGTGACGTGGAAGGTCTAATGAACCCCTAACCGAGCATCTCGTCCAACTACTTCTTGTGTTCAATCATTTTGTGATTGCTCATTTGATTCGTCCCTTTCACCGTTAGTCTGTTCTCCAACTTAAGCCATATCTAGTCATCCATGTTTTGTTGCGGAGGTAACTCTTGGAGAATTTCGTCCCGAGAAACCCCTCGAACTCCATGACGAGTGTTGCAAACTCCCCAAGTGCGGTTACAAACTGTTCAGATGTTGAGGCCAATCATAATGCTTCGGCAAATGCAATTTCTTCTACTTCCCCGATCTCCAGTTGCGCTAGCCATGCTTGAGCTCAGTGTCACATGTTTCTTTTGGCCACTTCCAGAGATATCAATTGGCATTTTGTGGCTGCTGGAACTCCCTCTGTAGCTTACACCTCTTCTGCTTCCCAAAACTGCTGCTCCGTTGTGGCTCGCTCAAGTAGAGGCACATGTATTTTTGTGTCAGCGATGCTAACGTACACTGATCCGCTGCTCCATTCCACTTGCAGATTGTGCCAGTATAGGAAATCTCGCCAGAGGATGAATTTGTGGTCGCTCAATTGGCAAGGTCTCCATACTGTTACGTTGTACAGATCTCCAATTTGCAGTCAGAGAGGTCCAAGAAGTTGACGGACCTACAGTTTTCCATTGACAGGTTTACCTTTAAACATTTGTGGTTCGTCTCTAAACCCAGCTTCCAATCCATATCATTCTGTGTGAACTTGTAAGAAGCTCCATCCTGAAGTGGCGGTATTGTTTTGCAACTTTTACAACCCCTCGGTTGTTCTAGTAGAGGTATTGCCGGTTGGTCATCCTCGTTCCCCTAGTCAAACTTTGTGATCTCAAGAACCCTCCTTTGTTGCAATGTGAGCTGCTTAGATGGGTGATCGGTTCATGTAGAATCTTCTTTCCTTTTCCTTTTCTCAACTCATCACTTTTTCTCTAAGGCTTCTCCCCAATTTTGGCTTGTTGGTTTCGCTTTAAACCTTCCACGAGATATGGCCCAGCTTCCCACAAATCCAGCAGGGCCGTTACTTGCGTTGATCGACGGTGTCAATCTTTGTCGGAGACGAGGTTCCCGTCGACTTTAACTCTCTTTTGCCACAATAAGAAATATGGCTTTGGACCACCAGCTACGTGATTCCTGCATCCAATTGTTGTAGTCGGCACTGTTGATACAATCCGCTGCTGCAATCATTCATGAAAGGTCATCTTGACGGTCAAAACCAGTGATTTTTGGTGAATATCTCGCTTGAGTCTGTTTTTGTAATAGGAATAAAGTTTTTCGGGGAGGAGGTCACTACCAATGATGATGTTGTGGAAATGGTGCCTATACTTTGCCATGTTGGACTGCTCACGCAGGCGTTGAAGCCTCTACTGTGCGTCAGACTTCCCAATCGATTTTCCAAATAGGGTGAGAGTTACACACACAAAATCATTTAATTCTTTTTGTGGAGTGAGAGAGTTGTGGAATTTCGGATTTGTCTACTCTAAAGGTAGTATGCATGCAGTTGCTGATGTGAGAGCGGTCGCGTGAGCCATTGATCTAGCTCCGCTGGTCTCCTGGTGCCGTTGAATGGTCTTTAGATCAGATCACCAACTCCTTGCCACAGAAAATCGAGGCCAAGGTCAATTTTACATTTATTGTTGTTGATCCCAGCAGTGGTGATGTACACCTCCAAACTTGTGAGACACATGGTAACCGTCAGTCACTTTGAGTTTGGGGGTTTGAACGACTCAGGGAGTGCCGGTCAAATCTAGAGGGTTCACTCGAGAGTTAGAGATTTCTCTCCTTCAACACTGCTTTGTGCACACGGGAAATCTGAAGCTCCTCCCTTGCTACATTGAGTTGTTGGAGCAGACGGTGTTGAGGCTCTTGAGTCCCAACAGATTCTGGTACAAATCTTCAGCAATTTACGCTTGCCGGCCAGTTCCTCCCATCGTGCCTAATTGCGACCCAATGGACAGCAGCGGGGGGAAAGGATTCACCGAGCGCAAGGGGTCTGTAACTGGTTTGGCTGTCTGGTTTGTCAGTTTTGTGCTGTTTACTGTGAAATTTGCCGCTACTATGTTTTTTGTATGGAGAGTGTCGGTGTTTGCGTGCTGGTAATCCTCAATCGTCGGAGTGTTTCTGGTGACTGCTGCTCGCTGGAGGTTGCATTTTCTTCGTTCACCAATGTCGTAGCGAGGTCTGCGAGCTTTCAAACGGTGGAGATGTGTTGAAGACTTGTGCGAGGTTTTCGCTAGGAAGTTAATGCATTGGTTTTCCCTCCAGTGTAGCTGTGCTCTAATACCAAATGTTACATCGAGCGGATTGTAGGTGGTTCAAAGAGATGAGATGCGGGACAATAGACAGCTCAAGGAATTGGGATAAGAGGGTAACTTGTATTAAGTAGTATGTTCACATGGATGAAAAGTGTTGAGTGAATCGAGCACATACATACAATGACGAGAATCATAATGAGGCATATGTTTGGTCCTTGGCGCTCGAGCCGAGCGACACGTGCAAGGTTGAACCATTAGTGGCTGTTTTGAGAAGCTCCGTTGAGAAGTGTGGAGCTTTGAGAATGTTGAAACACGGTTTTATTTGTGTCTAGTGTTGTTGAGAAGTTGACTAAAATATATCAAAACATCATATAGTTTGCAATACTTCTGTTGACCATTTTGGAATGTGATAGAAGTTGTTAGAACCTTCTGAAATACTGAAGGCCGAGGTACGTGGCCAATTTTCCCTCGGCCGGTCAACGTAACAACCTTGAGGTTGTCGCGCAATGGGCCATGAATGCAATGCAAGAAAAGCCCATTTGCATAGTTTAGGGACTCGTGTACTTCAGGGATAAAGGAGTCAAAATGGAAAAGACTTGTCAAGAACATTTTGGTGTTTATGAACTTCTCTGCTGAATGTTGAGTTGAGCTGAGCAGAACGTAGATGGTTCACAAGGGTTAGGTATAGAGCAAAGGACGATATGAGGATTTGGGACAAATGGACTATTTGTCCTAAGTAGGACGTACACTTCGATGAGAAGTGTCGAATAAGTCAAGAAACTATGTATGATGACAAGAATCACTAAAAGGTAAATGTTAGGTCCTTGGCCCTTGAGCCGAGCGATGCGTGTGTGGTCGCGTTGTGAGTGGTTGCTGTGAGAAGCTCCCCCAAGAAGCTGGGGGACTTCAAGAACATTGAGGCATGGAATTATGAAGTTCCACCACCGTCGAGAAGTCAACCAAAAAGTTTTGAAACATCCATACACTTCTTGATACGTTTGTCGCCCATTATGCCAAGTGGTCAAAGTTCTCAAAAATTTCTGGAATGTAACATCGGGCCAAAGTGCCCTCGGCCAATCGGCATGCAGTGAGCCATGAATGCAAGGAAAGAAATGCCTAGTGGCAGATTTTAGTGACTTGTGCATGTCAGGGACGTAACACGCCCTAGATTTTGGCTGCAAAATCCCGGCACGTAAGCAGGCGTAGACTGATTACGATGGTAATAGCCGTCAAACAGGAACTTGACGTCTCTTGATTTTCATAGGGATTTCAGCTGTTGTGCGCGGCATCAAAGCCATGCCACTTGACCAGATTGTCTTACATGCAATTATGTACATTGTACCTCCTTCTACTTGAATTGGAGGTGGTGGTGTGAGGATTCTTTCGGGGACATGCTTGCTGTGGTCCCAGTAGTGCTTGATCTTGATGACGTGGAAGAGAAGGTGGATTGCCATGCATTCAAGCAGGCGAAGCCGAGTGACGGCAGGGATTTGCATTTGTTTGATCTCAAATGGACCCAACCATCGAGACTTGACCTTTGCAAAATCCTATCCCTGGAAGCTGCTGTTTGCTGAGATGAGTAGGACGCAATTTCTAGCGCTAAACTCATCATCACTACAACTTCGGTCAACCACTCAGTTCAAAGCTGCTTGCGTCTTTACAAGAATTTGTTCCATTTTTGGCCAAACGCTGATGAAATCCCGTCGGCGGATGTTGACTGGGGTATGTTTCTTTGGCTTTGCATTCTTACTGATGTGGCAAGAAGCTTGCCATAGACCACTTTGAAGGGAATTCACTTATAGAGATGGAAGTGGCAGAGATGTATGCGAGTTTGGTGTCAGCATTTTTGCTGCCCAATAAATGTCGTGCACCTCGGATAAAGTGCAAAGATGTTGTTCGACCATCTTATTATTTTACTAGGCTGGACATAGGTTTAGGGATGAAACGCCATTGATGGCCAGATCTGCCTATCATATCCTGTCATCAATTCACGAAAGAAACAACTAGTAAAACTGACGTCTCAATCGCTTATGGAAGTATGTGGCACACCGTGTAGTCGTATGATCTGGTTTAGAAAAACTTGGGTTGTTCCTCCATGGTGGCAGTGGTTGTTGTCAGAATGAAGTGCAACATGTTATGAAACTTTTTCCACCACAACAAGGATGACGTGGCAAGAAATAATGTTACATATTCTATGCTGATATGTACCAAATGCTACATTGCATCATAGAGATGCCGCAATAGTCCTGGCGGTCTGGTGCAACAATGTTTTTACCACTGATCGGTGTCTCACAATTTTGAAAAAGTTGTAACGCCGGTCTACATTCTATCCTACCAATAGTAGTTTGATAACTTCTTAAGTATCTTGTCTTCATTGAAGTGTCCACCCGGACCGGTGTTGTGGCATTCCTCCAATAGCATCTGTGAAATTTCTTTGTTTGGAGGCATGGCAACTTGGCGAGTGAATCTCCGTCACTAGTAGGGGTCGTCGAAACACAAGTTGGGTTTGTCGTACCTGCCAAACCACCTTGTAATCCATTGCAAACAATCTTGTGAGGTATGGGTCTCATTCAACAAGTTGCGTGTTGATCTTTGCCTATCATATGTGGTCGCTGACTCAAAGAATCCGTACAATTCTTTCTTTCCAAATCAGTTTTTGATTGTTGTAGTTCAAAGTTAGACTCAAGAAACTCCATCCATCAAGCTTGTTGACGACCCATATTTGAATGAGTCTCGAGATATTTCTATATGTAATGGTTAATGGGGATGATAGATCATTGGCATTCCAAGTAGTACCACCACTGTTTTGAAGGCCTGCACAATTTTGAGCATTTATGTCTCGTGCACCGCGTAAATGAGTTCTCATCTGCGTAGTTTTTGTGACATGTATGCATCCGGTCAATGTCCACCACCGTTGTCATGGAAAATATGGTGCCGATTTCTTGATTGGAAACGTAGGTCATCATGATGCAGTCCACCATTGGATCTCCAAATCATAAGGTGGGCAATGAGGTGAGAGGGTTTCTCAAATAGCTGAATTCTTCTTATTTGCTATCCCCTTATTCAAATCAGTGGATTTTTTGTGAGATTGGAGAGAGGCGCCGACACTCGAGCATAGTCCTTCACAAATCGGCGTTAATAGTTTCATAAGCCCAAAAACACGAGGACATCCCTAACATTGGTCATCGTTGGCCGATCAATGACTACATCCACCTTTTTCCAGTCTATGGTGGTTCTTCCACCGACAATGATGTGGTCCATAAATGCAAATGAACAGTGACCAGAGTCATAGTTTGAAAGTATTTTGTACAATTTCTCTCTTTTTCAAATCTTGAGAACCTTTTGGAGATGTCTATTGTGCTCCCCTAGAGTACGGCTTTACACCACGATGTTGTCGAGATGTATGATAATAAAGTCATCAAGGTCTGGATAAAAGGTATTATTCATCGCTGCCATGAATGTTGCAAGGGTGTTTGTGAGTCCAAACGGCAAAACCATGTCCTCGAAGTCTCTGTTTCTAGTGCGGAATTCTGTCTTACTGATGTCCTTATCAGATACGCATATCTGATGATAGCCGTTGCGTAGGTCAATTTTAGTGAAAGTGAGGGCACCTCGGAGTTGGTCCAAATGTTTTTCTGCTCATGGAAGAGGATAGCGGTTCTTGATGGTGATTTCATTCAACGCTCGTTAGTCTACGCACATCCACATCTCCCCAGTTATCACTTTCACAAAAAAGTACAAGCGTCACGTAGGGTCATATGGAGGGTCTAATGAACTCCTGACTGAGCATCTTGTCTAGCAGTTTCTTAAGTTCTTTCATCTCGTGGTCGCTCATCCGATATGCTCCTTTTACCTTCAGTCTACTGCCCAGCTTGAGGTCTATCTGGTGGTCGACTTTTTGCTACTAAGGTAACTCTCAGGGCACCTTTTCAGAAAAACCCCTTCAAACTCCTTGAAGAGTGATGCAAACTCCTCTGAAATGGCTGCAAACCTTTCAGGTGTAGAGGCAGATGTAGTTGTCTTGACTGCAATTTCTTTGGCTTCATCTATGTCCACATACAGAAGCCACGCTTGAGATCCAGGCCATAGATATCTTTATGCTACGCTCAAATGTATCAAGTGGCATTTTGCGGATACCATACTTTCCTCTGCTGCTTACACCTCTGCTCCTTCTTGTAACCGCCGATGCGTTGTAGGTCTCTCGATCAGAGGCAGATGTCGTTTTCTGCCATCAATGCAGACAAACATGTGAATTTAGTCCACTTGTATGTTGTGTCGGTAGAGGAAATCATGTCCGATGATGATTTTGTGGTTGTCATTGGTCAAGATCTCTAAACCATTACATCATGCAAATGTCAAATTAGTGGTCAGAGAGGTTCGCAAAGTCGATGGATTTTCAATCATCTGTCAAAGGTTTTTCTTCCAAAATTTACAACCCTTTGGTTGCACTCGCAGTAGTATCACCGGTTGGTCGCCATTGTACCCCTCGTCAAAATTTCTGATCTTGAGAGCCCTAGTCTGTAGCGATGTGAGCAGCTCTGATGGACGATTGTTCGTTTCAACCCTTTCCGACAAGACAGGAACCTCACCGTCTACTCCTATCCTTTGCCGTTTCTTGACTCCTCATTCGTTTCTTTGCGGTTTCTTCCTCTTTCTGGTCTATTGATTTCGTCTCCGACAGTCGTGCAATGTGTGACCCGGCTTCTTGCAAGTCCAGTAGAGCTCTTGATTGCATTGATCAACGGTGCCAATATCCATCAAAGACAGTGTTTCTATCAATTGTGACTTCCCTCTACCACTCAAGGATTGCGGCCTTAGGGTCTCCACCCATTGAATTCCTTCATCCGAGCATTGAATTCCTCATCGTCCATTTGATCAGCTACTGGGTCATTCACGGCAGGTCATCTTGGATGCAAAACAAAGTAATTGCCCACTAAATATCACGCTTGAGGCTATTATTTTAGTAGAAGCAAATCTCATCAGGGACGAGGTAACTGCCGGTAATGATTCACAAAACTGCAGCATGTACTGTGTCATGCTGGACTGCTAACCCAAGCGCTAAAGTCTGCACCGTACATCAAATTTCTTGTTCATCTTTTCAAAGCAGGCAATTGTGATACATGCAAAGTTGTTCCAAATTCTTCGCTGGAGTGAAGGAGGTGTGCTAGATTAGATTTATTTTCTTGAGAGGTAGAATACCTGCAGTAGATGGTGTGAGAGCGGTCATGAAAGCCATAAATCCAGCTCTGCCGGTCTCCTGTTGGTGATGGATGGTACTTAGATTGGAACACCAACTTCAATCTGTACCACACAAAATCAGGACCTCGAGGTCAGTGTTCCCTCTATTGTTGTTGATCTCAGCAGTGGTGAAGTACACTCCAAAATCGTTGGCCACATCCTAACCATAGGTCCTTTTGAACTTGAAGGATCAAATGGATAAGGGAATGCCGATTCAATATGGGATTCACTCGAGAGTTGCATGTTCTTCTCGATGAGTAATGCTTCAGGTTCAATGGAATTCAAAAGTTCCTACCTTGCCGCATTGAGCTGTTGGAGCACATGGACTTTGAGGATCTCCAGTCTTGAAAATTTTTGGTAAAGGTTTCTGTTGATACGAGCTTGTCGGTTGATGCCTCCAATCGCGCTAGGTGTGGACCAGTGGGCAACGACGGGGGCAGATGGTTCACCGAGCCCCAAGGATCTGTCACCAGGTTGGCCGTTGGGTTTGTTTGTGCTGTGCCGTTTTCCAAAAAAATTACAGCCCCGGTCTGGTTCGTCTAAAGAGCGTTGTCATTTGCGTGTTTCTGATCCTCCTACGCTGGAGTCTTTGCCGGTTACTGCTGATCGCAATCATGTATGCTCATTCTGTTCACTGTTGTCGTCACAAAGTCTACAAACTCCTGGATGGTGAAAGCAAGCCAAAGACATGTGCAAGGTTGTTGTCTCTTAGTTAATACATCACTTGTTTCTCCAGTGCCACTGCACTCTGATACTAGGTGTTACGCCAAGCAGAATGTAGGTCGTTCACGAGGATGGGGTGTGGGGCAATAGACAATTCAAAGATTTGGGATAAGTAGCAAATCTATTATAAATTATAAGTGTATATCAATGAAAAGTGTCGAACAAGTCGAGCACATACATATTATGACAATAACTACAATGAAGCATATGTTATATCCTTGGCATTAAAGCCAAGTGCGTGAGCGGTCATGCCATGAGTGTTCGCTTTGAGAAGCTCCGGCAAGAAGTTGGGGGACTCCAAGAATATCAAGGCATATTTTTATAAGATTCCAGGATTGTTGAGAATTCATTCAAACAGCATTGAAACATTGATACAGTTTGTGATAATTCAGTCAACCATTCAGGAATGTGGTCCGGGTTGTGAGAAATTTTTGAGCTAAACATCGGAGATCGATGCAGGTGGCCAAAATGCTTGTGGCTGATCGGCTTAAAATCCTGGGCGAGACATGTGGTGGGCCATAAATGTATGAACAGAGATACCCACTTCCAGAGTTAAGGGACTTGTGTACGCCAGGGACATGAATTGCCACCTGTAACTGAAATCCGAGCATGCGTGGCACAAGAGCTTTGGTCAAGTGGCAATTTGAAAGCAAACAAGAGAAATTAGAGACGCGAGTTTCACATTCATGCGCTAAAGATAGTAATGCATGACCACTCACTAGATTGATTTGCGATTGTGAGATGTAATCGATTTAGGATTATACTTCAGACAATCCATCCCTGCCAAAAACTATGTTAGGAAGTTATTCGTCTGTAGCGGCAACTAGATGACTCAAAAAAAATTCTCATCGCAATTTTCTGGATTGCGTACAGTGTAAGGAACAACATAAAGGTGACATATGAGCAACAAAAATGTTTGCATGTTTGTTGTGAGAAGTTGCATAACATTACAACTTCTTTATGTAGGATCTTGCATCTTGTATTTGAGTGCATGTGACTTCGAAGTCACGACAATGCCATCATTACAACTAGGATGTTGAAGTATTCCTAAAGCTTGCATCCGTATGGACTGTGGAAAAAACCACACCATGTGTTACACAAGCTTTGTCAACCCAGAACTCGCAAAGGAAGGAGGGTTATGTTATGACGAGAGGAACGTGGATGATTCACATGGATGTGGTGCGGAGCAGTAGACCATTTGATGAGTTGAGACAAATGGTTAACTCACATTCAGTAGTAAGTTTGATTTGATAACAAGTGCCAAACAAGTCGAGCATATGTATGCAATGAAGAGGATCACAATAAGACATATATTGGATCCTCGGCGCTCAAGTCGAGTGACGCGTGCGAAGTCGTACTGTGAGTGGTTGCTTCAAGAAGCTCCACCAAGAAATCAAGGGAATTCAAGAATATCGAGGCATGATTTTGTGAAAGTCAAGCGTCGTCAAGATGTTGGCCAAATGATGTAAAAGTTTTGATGCAGTTCGCAGCACGTCAATCATTCTAGGAAGTGGTCAAAATTGTCAAAACCTTTGAGAACGGAACACTGTAGGTCGGAGGAGGTGACAAAAATGCCCTTGGCTGAACGACATAACATCTTGATTTTGACACACAGTGGACCATGAATGTGAGGATAGAAATACTCACTCACAGATTTTAGGGACTCGTGTATGTCAGGGACGTAACACTTCCTCCCGGTTAACCGCTATATCCCGGCGCGTAAGCAGACGTGGACCAGTGACAACATTAATGGTCACCAATCAGATTGTTGACTTCTTGGAGGTTTTCTTATGGCTCCCAGCTGTTGTGTGCAACATTGTAGCCATACCACTTGACCAGATACTCGGTTGTTTTTTAATGGTATTGATGTCTAAGGATATCTTTCATCACATAATCCATGTCTGCATCTACATGAATAATAGATGGAGGTGCGATGTGTCTACCAGGAACATTCTTGCTGGGGTCCCGGTAGTGCTTGAGTTTTCTGATGTGGAAGACAAGGTGGATTTCCATGGTGTCAGGCAGGCCAGGCCGAGCGATGATAGGGGTTTGTATTCACTCCATCTCAAACGATTCCAACCACCAAGGTTTGAGCTTCTCTAAGTCCTACCCTCGGAGTTTTTTTACACTGAGTACGATGGGATTGCAAGCACTGAATATTTCATCGCTGTAAAGTTGGTCCACTGCTCTCTTCATCTTTGATTGTGTCTTTCCGGATTTTGTCAAGTTTCCTCCCAAAGTGTGATTTGTTTTAGAATCTATCCACAACCATGAGGATGGCATTGAAGCTCTTGGAAGTGGAAGGCAATCCCGTCACAAAATCCATGGTGATATTGACCCACGGCTTCATCAAAAGAGGGAGAGGTTGGAGTAGACCAGGTGGTCTTGTGCAATGAGAATGTTGTCGCTGACAGGTGTCATACAATTCATAGAAGGCTACCACGTTATTTGTCATTTCATCCCATCGGTAGTATTTCACCAACTTCTTGATTTTTTTTTTCTTGCCAAATCATCCACATTGGCAAGTGAATTCACACTCCAATAACATTCATTGGAACTCCTTGTTTGGTGGTACAACAACCTAGTGAGTGAATCCTCATCGCCAGTACGGGTCATCAAACCAGAACTTGGTTTTTTGTACCCTGCCAACTCTTCATAACATTTTGTGGACAGCCTTGTAAGGTACGGGTTTGATTCAAGAAGTAGCGTGATGATCTTAGCCGTCAGGTCCAGTTGCCAAATCAGAGCATCCGCTGGATTTGAATAGTTTTCGGATCTATATGGCTGATATGCCAAATTCGCATACAGTATAACGTAGGTATCAATGGACCGCAAGAAATAACGCTGGAATCATTGTCAAGGGAGAAAGCAACGAGCCCCCCACACAGTAAAACATAGTACGCATCTTGTAATGGAGACAAAAAAATAGCTCCGTAGCCCATGCACTATTTGCTCACACTTGAATCATGACGGAGCGGAATCAATGTGCCCAACTGCCGGTACATCGCCAAAGCACCAGTGGAGGTTCGGAAGTGTGTGCAACTTGTGCACACACTTCTCTGCACAAACCAGCTTGTCTTGGGTCTAGGTTTGATGAGAAATAATGCAAGCTTGTGTTCCATTTGCATGAATTTTATGCAACCATGAAGGCACTACACACGTTTCATCAGATACATTTCCAACGAATGGGTTCACGCCATTAATGAAAACCGAGCAAATCCTCGTCAGCATCAGTGATAAGGCAGTATGAAAACCGGCACCTCACTAGTGACAACATATAGAATTGATGTGACGTAATAAAAAAGGTGTGGAATCCCATTTGTAGTCTGAACCAAGCTCAGAATAGTAGTTCATAAGCAAAGCGCAGAGAAATTACAACTTGACGTTCATTCAGTTCAATTAAATTCCAGGTTATGGCGTCCTCGCAACACTTGTCGCTTAAGGGTTGTCCATTGTCGCCATTGGAGAAATGGGTGGGTGTTGTAGGCGGTGCCCGCATCATGGACCTGTACGATGCGTGGGTTGTGTGGGTAAACATCAAGCGCATGTGGGACTCAAAAGGACTTGGCCCATGTACTCCTGACCCATACAACATGTGCTGGCTCATGGGTGTCAAACCGCTGGATCGCCGTCCAGCATGGTGCCCGCCTCACTGGCAGCCATGGGTCCATCCGTACCCACTGTGGTGTGCCAGGTTGAAAACCTTGAAACATTTGACGTGACACACAACGTACTAGGTGCATTTCAATGATGAATCATAGTACTAGCAAAAGTTCATACGGCTTGATTTCCGGGTTTTCTACTTCTCCTTCTTTGTCAATTTTTTCTCTGGCAAACATGTCTTCTTTGGATCCGTTGAAGCTCCGAGGTCGTTCCATGCCGCCGTTGACATCATGGGGAGGAGATCCGGATGCTCCTCAAATAGGTCCATGGGGAGAAATCCATCCTCCACGCCCCCGTATGGACCAGTTTGATGCATGGGTCGCGTGGAACAAGATGAAGAGAGTTTGGGACACCAAGAACTTGGAACCTCCTCCAAGTGATCCATTGGAAATGTGCCATAGCATGTACATGAAGCTGCCTCTTTGTCGTCCCATTCGGTGCCCACCACACTGGCAGCCCTGGGTCCATCCGGATCCTCTTTGGTGTGCCAGACTCTGATGCACTTAGGCCACTGAAGGACTGGGTACATTGCTTACATTGAAAAGACGTTTTACATCTCTTGTCCCCGGTATTCTTGTATCATTCCGGTCTCATTCAACACACATATGACATGTCCCACAGATTTGTATGAACTGAGGGCGGTTGAACATCGAACAAAGTGGAAGTATGTCATGGTCACTAACAACTTCGGACAAGACGCTTGTGACTATTGGATATGTGTGGTGTCTTGGATTAGTAGTCACCAAACTGAAATACACTGGTTTTCTAGGCTATGCATTGGATGTGCTCTTTTATTGGGGGAGGGGGGGGGTTCTTTGCACTTATCCCTATGCTCCTTTTCTTGTGTATGAGAAGATTGTACTTTGTCTCACATGGCTAAAGAACTAGCTTCTTAAGAAGGACCTTAGTGCGTGGGGCTAGTGTATGTGGCAAGTGCGATCAGTTACCATACAAGAGTACACCAAGAGTACACTCAGTGTGCTAATTTGTATCGTGTGTCCTGACACACCTTTTATCTTGTCTTATACGTAAAAAAAATCCTACTGGGAAGCGCATCAGTATGTAGGGCTAGTCTATTTGGCAAGTGCGCTACGTCACCATAGGAAAACACACTAAGAGCGTTGTTCGTGCGCTAATCTTTTCCATGTGTCTGAGCACACCTTGATTTGTTACATTCGCACTTGCAAACCATGCATTTTGTCTTATATTGTACATCAATCTTATTCGTTGGCAGGACCTTAGTGCATTGGGCTAGTTCATGTCGCAAGTACGCTCCTTCACCATATGAAAGTACATTAAGATTGCAGTCACTGCGCTTCTTTGTCTCTTCTGTCCAAACACACCTTTCTTTTGGTCCTATATGAAAACTACATTCTCATTTTACAAGTTTATTGATTTCCATACCTAGTTAATTGGATTACAGTAAAAAATTGTGTCCATGTTTCTTGATACATTATATGTTGGGCGAAATAGCTCGCATATCTACATTCCCGAAGGGCGGACCCTCCCATATCCACGAGCGGAAAATTATGTCCCCCATATTCAGGACTTAAAAAAAGAAACACCCCATATCCAGTGGACTTGTCGTTAACATCCCCATGTCCGAAACAGACGTTTTAACTCCGCAATACCGGTTTGGCGTTATTATTTGAAGGTAATGGACATGGGGTAATCATTTTTGGGTAAAATGTTGGACTCTTGTTTCTGTAAACTACGGCTGTCCCTGCTTGGAGAACTATCCGCCACTAAATGACGTCGCTTTGTTGAAGGAAAATGAAACCGTCCAACAGTCTCGTTTTGAATGTGTAACATGACAGCGACCCCACCGAATGGCCTTCGTATTACGGGAGGATAAAATTTGTTCAATTTGAAGTCGTCGGACATCATGTACTTGTTACCAATTTTCACGAAGGACCGAACTTGTTGTATCAAAAACCACCCTTCACATACGCAACGAATACCAAGGGCCGATACTGTTGACTTGTTGGTCGTCGCTGTCTGTAGCCGCCAGCCTGTCAACCTTGTCCGAGCTGTCCCGTCCATCGTTCACAATGCTTCGTTTGAGCGGCGTTCCATGCGCCGACTTGATGTGTCGCAGTGTGACACATCGAGTGGGCTAGCGTGCATGTACGAGAGACGGTCAACCCCCGCAAACACGTGCCACTATGTCTATTTTGTGTAGCATGCAGACGTCGTGTCATCGAATGGCGGGGAGACCCTCGTCTGTCAAATCATGTCCACGCTGTCCTGTGGTCCCGCATTAGACCCTGCTCTCGATCGCTGTCGACAGTAGGGTCCAATGCCCCGTCATGCTCCTAAGACTCCCACCACGCTATGCTACCGTGTGCCATGGACGCGGATGTCGACCCCTGTGAGCCCAGTGAGTGTGGATATCTCGTGTATTTATTTCCAAATTTACATGTATTGTACCCACGACGTCCAATATGGCTGCCCAGTTGCAGTGGGCAGCGTTGCGTAGGCGTAGGTCAGGCGACGTTCCTGTGCTTTCTCAACCGCGTGGTCTGACACGCCCTCACCTCAACGAGCCAGGTCTCGTGCCCCACACCCAATTCACCCAAAGCCTCATGTATGATGAGAAATTTGAGCATGAACAGCGTGCTCAGGTGCTCCTCATTTCGCCAATACAAGCAAGAGACACTTTGAGGCTGTCTCAGACGAGTCATGCTGTTGGTAAACATTATTTCCCAGTTGTCCTTGTGGTCTGATGTTTTTGGTTTTCGGTCTGTCCAACGCTGCCCTGTCCTTGTTTGTGGTGTAGTGTCCTCGGACGATGAGGCGTCGGGTGTGGCCCCAAAGCATCGCAAGGCCAAGCCTACATTTCCTGCAGGCATGTCCTTCCGAGACATGGCGGAGGCACGCACAGCAGTGGATGACTACGCCATCACAAACCGAATGACTATTCGGTTGCTACACAGTGAGAAGACGTGATTCACTGCACGGTGTGGGCAGTTCAAGGACAAAAAATTCCCTTGGCTTCTCCGTGCCCATGTGGCTCCAAACGGCGCCGGCGTC
The DNA here is from genome assembly GCA_023375785.1 of Penium margaritaceum. Classification (NCBI taxonomy): domain Eukaryota; kingdom Viridiplantae; phylum Streptophyta; class Zygnematophyceae; order Desmidiales; family Peniaceae; genus Penium; species Penium margaritaceum. Next base: position 60,268 of record SZWC01001708.1, on the reverse strand, counting down.
ATAGTGTCAGAGTTTGTCGACGGACACAAGTGTGTCCCGGGAGTTGGTCGAGGAGATCCGGCGAAAACTGTGAAGTGGGTGGTGCGGCAGATTGAGTCAACGCTGAAGTGGAACCCGACCGCTGAGGTGAAGACGTTGTCGGCTGTGGTGCGGAAAGCAACTGGCAAGGTGGTGCTCAAGAACACCATGTACTGGGCAAAGACAAAGACGCAGAAAAATCTTATCGGCCCCAAAGCCTTATCGTGGAGTCTTTCCCCTGTGTACTGTGACGCAGTACGACATGTTGACATGTTGTAGGAAGCTGTTTTTCATTCGTTGACATCGTTTTTGACATGGTTCTAATTATGTCTTCCGTATGCTCTGCAGCTGAAGCGTGTGGACCAGAACACGCATGCCGTGGCAGAGGCAACCAAGGATGGCGTCTTCACCCGGGCTTTCGTCGCACCTGGTGCCACTGTCCCGGGGTTCCAGCACGCTCGCCGCATCCTAACGATGGATGGGACACATCTAAAGAATGGGCACAAACAGGTGCTCTTCATCAGCCAATTTTCTGACGCCAACGACAACGCTTTGCCCATGGCATGGACCATGGTTCACGGTGAGAAAGAAGACAACTGGAAATGGTTTTTGGAGCAGCTTGCCATCGCGTATCCCACGACCGCAGAAAAGGGTACCATCACTATTTCAGGCTGTGACAAAGGTTTGTTGAATGCAGTGGAGAAAAGCTGCCAGGGGCATACCACACATACTACTGCTACCACTTGCGGCAAAACATAAGGCAGAAGTTCGAGAAGCAAGCCGGCTACTGGTTCTAGCGGCTGGCACATGCGCTCACACCAGCCAAATCAAGGAGGTGTGAAGAACAACTGCGTGTCGTCAACTCCCGCGCTGCAATGTACTTTCTTGGAGCAGATGGGGTGGGTGGCATTCCGAAGGAACAGTGGGCCAGGTTGTACTGTCCTCTCGGCCGTGGTGGACACACCATGTCAAATGCGGTGGAGTCTTTGAATGCCCGCATCGTCAAGTGCAGAAAAATTTTCCCCTTCCACTGCTTTGTGCTCCTGTGCACGTGGGTGCAGCGCCTCCTTACAGATAGGTGCAAACTCAGCAAGTCTTGCAAAGGACAACTTGCGCCGACGCCGGCAAAGCGGCTGCTCAACAACAGCGTTTTAGCCCATAACTACGACGTAGTGGAGGAAGGGCCCCAGAGTTGCAGCGTGACGGGGCCAAGCAACCGGACCCGCATGGTGAACGTGTAGGACCGTACGTGCAGTTGCGGTGCGTGGAAGGCGTGGGGCCAGCCCTGTGCACATACATGTGCATTCGTGATCGGCCGTGGGGAGCAGGCAGAGGCACTGTGTGACGTTGGACTCATACGCATGGCATACAGACGCACTTACAACTTCCCCATGCCAGGCGTTAACCCTGCGTCACTGAAAGTCCCAGAGGGAGTGCTGTGGCAAGAGCCTGGCCCTAAACGTGGAGCAGGGCGGCCGAAGAGCGCAAGGTGGGATCGTGAGGACAAGCGTCGGAAGAACTACATCTGTCCCCGCTGCAGTCAAAAGGACCACACGATGAAGAAGTGTACGAACGAGCCTGCTGTGGCTCCTGCTGCTGAGGCAGCAGCCAATGCTCTTCAATGCCGGCTACAGTGAGCAGAAGCAGCCATGAGGGCTGAGGCCTATGCTGGTAGGTGGCCTCCAGCCAAGACCCGAGCAGAAAAGGAAGCTGCAGTAGCTGCAGCAAAAGTAGCGGGAGCTGCCACTGGTGCCCCCCGCAACACTGCCCCAGTCTCACGTACTGCAGGCACAGCAGGAGAAACCGTTATCCTGCTTTTCGACAACAGTCCAGGCACCAGCGTGTTGGGGATTGGCACAGGCTGGGGATGGACGGGACAGGCAGGTTGCAGGAGCACAACCGAGACTGCATGCAGATTTGCTGCTGTAGCCCCTGCAGTCGTTGCGGCCACTGCAAGGGCACCAGGACAGAGTGGTGCCGTCAACGACGACGATGAGTACGACCCCGAGGCAGCGGGATATGACTCTGCTCAAGAAGAGATCTACGACCCTGAAAGACACATTCTCAGCGACTCGGACGAGGAGGAGCAAGAGGACGGGGACCAGTTCAATGACCCACAGCAATAGAGGGAGTGGGAGGCAGGAAGTGTTTGTGAGCAGCAACAAGTGTGAGTCATGGACGGCTTGGAGGAGTGCGCAGAAGAGTGGGATGACGAGCCCGATGTTATCTGAAATGTAAGTTTCACATGTTGCTTATTTCAGTCATTAGTCTCTCACTAGTACAAGCTACCCATTGAAGGTCTAACATCATCATTTGTGTGTTGCAGGTCATGGCCAAGGTGGTCCAGTTGGGAGCACACATGGTTACAACTAGGAAGGAGCACTTGGGAATGGCAGGATGGTGCCAGACCTCTAACACCAGGTCAACAGGGAATGTCACAGAGCCAGGACTACCGTCTAGGATGATTAGTGTTTAACAGCTAGGACAGCAGTAGGGTTAGAAGCAGTTGGGGTATGGTGGCTTTGTTGTGCACACGGACGCCATAGAAAATTTGATGGTTAGTAAATGTATCTTCCATATCTTACTTGTTCTTTGGTTTTCAAGTGTTTACACGGGGCCAATGTGCTGGCAAACAGTTCACTCAATGACATAAGCCAAATATGGACTCTGAAAACATGAATTCAGGAATCCCGTGCAGGCATCTAGTGCTATAAAAGACTCCCTACGTCCTGTAGTTCATTCTCTTCCACACAGGTTCACTTTATATGTCTCATTATCATGCCAAAGCCTGGTGTTATGGATCAAGTGACATCCTTCCTGGCTGGAGCCGGTGTCACAGACATCCTCCTGATGTGGAAGGAATGGGCACCTAGGCCTGTTCACATTATGAAGATGTACATGTGTCCATGTCAACATGGACACAGTCAGAAATGTGACACTCCGTGTTACAAGGAGGAAGATGTCTTTTACAACATGGAGGAGAGTGACATAGAGGGTGCTGACTCAACATCATTCAACACTGGAGACGATGTGGAGTTTGTCGACTGCTACCCTGATGGCTGCTGTCTCACTGGCAACGTATGTCCTGCCTGTAAGATCATGGCCTGGATCCATTCATTGCCACCTACGGTCCAGCGATGGTTGGTCAGTGGACGGCCCGGTCCGTTCATGGCAGGCTGTGCACACTAAGTGCACTGGACAACAAGCATTAATGACTTTATGAATCACCTTTGTGGATGGAATAGAGACAGTGTTCTATTTCAAGTGGCCTAGTTGCGCAAGTGTGTGTTTGTCCGTGTCACATGTGCTGTGGAGATGTTGATGTTAAACCCATGAAAGCATTACTGATGTACCCAGTGTGCAGGATACATTGTGCATAAAGCAATGACATAAATACACATGGTCGTATGAAATGTATGGAAGTAGAAAGTGGGATACCAGGCTCGATTGTGGAAGTAAACGTTTTAGTGTGTACCGGATGTCAGTCCACACATGGCATTGACTCTACTACTATTTGCAGCCATGGTCACTGTATTGTTCTTGTTCACTTTGTCTTTGTCATCATTCCGACAACAGGAATGGGCACCACGTGAATAAAGTAGAAACAACTACAACGATGTACCCAAAGATGTCAAATAGAATGTTTCTACGTCTTTGCAGGAAATGAATGTTGAATGGCCGATTGTGTTTGAGACAATAATGGGCATCCCATCATTAAAACGTAGCGAATTATAACTAAAGCACCATGGAGTCACATACGCGACATTGTCATGGGATGCATGTGCACCCACGGCTTCCAATCACTTTTGGCGTTGACTGGATGGGTAGTTGGAGCCCGCATACCCATAATCAAACACATGGGGTGAGGAGTCGGTGGGGCATGGTCATACATGGCGTCCCACTGAACCTTCACCTGGCGCCACGCAGCCTCGGCATCGGAGGTAGTAGGCGGTCTACTGGCATCGGGTCCATGTCAGTCGTGGAGAAGACGTGCCCTATCGTGAAAGTTACCCAAACAACCACGATCTCATCGGTAAACACGGTGGGTTTTTACGTTCAACTGGCGTCCTTTCACGCAGTCAGCAAGGGTACGCTGCAATGCATGATGTGTGTGGCGGTGGACCATAAACCACTCGTTCGAGCGGTCGGCATTGGTACATGGTACGGCCAATTACGAAGGTCAGCCACGTTTGTCAAACGTTTACTGTTGTGCTGTACTTGGCTTTCATGTCACTGACATTGCAACGTTTCATGGCATAGACAAGCGGGTTCGATTCTAAGCTCGCCAAAGTACACATCCATTTGGAGTACAACCCCCCCCCCCCCCTCCAAAAAGACGCTCATACAATGCCTCACGACTACAGTACAAGAAATCCGTCATGTCGACGCAATCTGTTTTGTCTGTATGCCATGGAAATCGCCTATACTGTTGACCTTTACTTCTCAGGTGGAATTTCCATCTGTGGGGGACGCACCGGATAACGGCCAACGACGCTCGGTTCCGTTCGCGAAAAGTGATTACCAGCGTCCAAATCGGTGTGGACATATGGTTCTTTGAATAAAACCTAGTAGATATGTGGTTCTTTTCATACGGCCGGTGGACATGGCGGCTTAAAAGAGCGAGCCCATGGTATGGCAGACAAAAAGTCCTCGACGTCTGGATATGGGGTTATTAAAGAGTGATACGTGGATATGGTGGATCTATCGGGAAATCTATGGGTACATGGTCACACCCCCGTTATGTGTTTCAATGCATATCGAGAGACAATCCAATTATGGCTTGATTACATGAACTGACAAACAGTAACATTGGATATCAGTATACTTCATAATAAAATTCATTGTTTTGTATGGTTTTTACAAGGTCTTTCAGTTATTTCTTTTTTCTGGGCGGAGATATGTCATGTTGATTTCTCCGTATCATATCTGAAATCTATTTGTTTTCCATTTCACAAAATTCATTAAATGATTCCGCTATCTTGTTCTTCCGCTTGTACCATCCGCTGGTCTGTCTGTAGAATATCAATTCAAACTTGATGGCCGTTTCTTGGACGGCGGTCATTTACTGTTCATGTTTATCAATGACATTGTTCTGGCCAAAAAGATATCCCTTGATTCGTTGCTCCAGTCCTTGCGAGATGGTCTAGAAGAGCTCCCCAGTGTATGGGGGTCGTGCGTGAGGCTAGTGTACTAGAAATGAGTGGGAGAGTACACTTATCACGAACTAAGTGTATGGCCACCGAGTGTTTGTTCCGTCACAAACACTTCCAATTGCCAATGAAACTCAGATTTAAATCTTTCAATAATTCTGTCCTGGCTGTGGCCTAGGAGGAGTGGAATCACCCTCAAGGATGGCTGGCCTTCTCTGGAGCACGCTGAAGCTTGTTTAGTAGCCAATGCACACCAAAGTGGAAGAGTGTGGAGTCCACATTCTACAGTGGGCAGAGTTAAGCCGCAAGCAGTTGCACTCAAATGAAGTGGGAATTGTTTGTTTCCCGCAGTGATATTACATCAAATTATAATAGCTCGTGATCAGATATTTCCAATGCATCCAAGAGCGCCCAAAACAGAGCAGTAGAGCCCCTGCTGTGGCCATCAAAGCAACCCATGGTGGAGCCTCCCACCATGCCCAAGAACGGATGTCGCGGGATGCGCTTCGACCGTGACCTGTCGAAGCATCCTTCCTGGCCCTCAAACGTGGTTGGAGGCTCTTCCTGGTCTAGGAGACCTCCCATTTCCCTTCCTTCATGGCCCTCGTGCCTATTGGAGCCCATTGGAGTCGAACTCGGATCACCACAATGGAATCATTCAGTCACCCATGATGGAGACCCAGATTCCACCCGCCGACCACCCGACCTTCAGGCGGGGCTATCTTTCTGAATACTCCCTCAAATCGATCGATTCAAAGCTCTATCCTGCATGGAAGAATTCCAATAAATCCAAATATGTAATCAGATAAGATGTTCGACCAATTCCCAATGGCCTAACCAGGGATTCGATCCATGGCAGCCACGGCAAAGTGCACATTTTTCTAACAAGATCGATCACAAACCAAAAGCAATAGTGCTGAATTAGCTTTTGCTTTGGAACCAATCAATTGAAATGGCATCAGAGCTGCACCGTGGATGAATTTTAAGATGCAGACTTGTTTGAAATAAGATGAACGCCCATGCGGACGCATTTAGTATAGTCGTGAGAAAACTACAAAATTGAACAGAATATGACGAATCTGCGTGAAACTCTGAAGAAAAAAGTTCTAGAGCACATTAAGGAAGGCGAGTAGTTTGTCAAAGTGCAAGAAATTTGTATCAGTTTATGCTTTCCTACATGAAAAAGGACCATGACGACTAGAAGAAAGGAGATTCAATACATCCAGTTCAGGGGAGCCGTACGATTTGTACATGAAAAGAGAGTGGTCTACATTTGGAATTCTCATAGATCAATCTGTTTTTTCTTTGCCTATTAGAATCAAAGCCGATTGGTCTTCGGGTTTTCAAACATTGATGAAAAAGAATGATGTAACTGGATCATGAAACATGTCGTTATGTACAATTTGGTACTAAAAACTGGATTATGTTTGGTTATCACTGTCCAAATCTATGAATGTTGGGCTATCCACACTTTTCCAGTGGCCTCGCAATTCAAACGCGCGGTCACTAGAGAGAGGTCATGGTTCTGCAACATATATTTTCTCTCAATAGAACAAAGTTACTTACAACAGACGAAACATTGTCGCATGGAACATCACCTAGTTGCCAATATGGTATGTAAAATTCTTGGTATCCATGATTGAATCTTTGTAAGGGAGTTCTTGAGACTAAAGCAAAGGCTCCAAAACAGCTTGTATCCTATAAGATTTTAAAAGACGATGTTGTGTGCATCCTCATCGGTGATATGGATGTAAGGGAAAACTTGTGACTGCTCACAATGTATTAACACATTTTCTTGATGGAGCCTTTCTAAGATTTTCTCCAAGTATGGAAGTATTCACCAATTCTCCATGGTAAGTTTGTTCAAATCCTGATAGCTTATGGACATCCTCGAGCCATCATCCTCCTTATTTTCATAGAGGTCGAAGGCCTACATCAGATAAGTGCTGAACTTTGTCAAATTATTCTAAATGAGTTCTTTGAATTCTAGTTAGATGTGTTCCATTTATGTTTTGGATTCAAACCATGAGTTTATTGCAAGGGAGCCACCAAATCTGGCTCCAAATTCATTGACTGCATCTGCCTTGTGATTTAAATTCTCGAAGAGGAAGTTTTTAGTCCTCAAGGTAATATCACATTTCTTTCGGGCCACAAGGAAACACCGCCAACCTTGATGGAACTGCATTTTAACTTTGACTATTGTAAGGCAACATTTAGCTGTAAGGAAATTGAGCATGTATGCACAAGGGATTGGGCTAACACCAACAAGAATTTGCATTTGGATTTGTCACTTTTGTGTATCTCTACTTCTTGTAGCGTGGCAGTGCCAAGCCAGCCGGTCGAAGGAGCCACGTGGCTTGAGCGGGATCACCTAGGACTGTGGGCAGTAAGACGGGATGGCTTGAGGGTTGAATACCCTTAAGCACCGCAGTTTTGGCCTAATCGGCCGAGGATTCCATCGAATCCACTACATTGGTATCAGAGCTCCAGGGCTCAAATCCCACATTGGGATTACCGGAGATGCCGAGGCGGCTCTCGCTCCTAACGCGCCAATTGCGCCATTTCTTATTACGAACAGGTACATACTTGTTGATCATTTGGGTTGTACCTTTGCTCCATTCTACGATACACTCTCCACATACAGCTTCTCGCTGAGGAGGGGGGGGGGAGGGGGGGGAGGGGGCTCAACGTGTACCACCCCCTCCCTCCTTGCGATAGGTATTGCATATGGGAGGTGTTTTGTGAAGAGTATCTTGTGGAGGTACAAATCAATACACAAGTGTATGCATACACTTTTGTACATATTTGACAGGAAATACAATACAGTCCCTGGTACACCCACCCAATACACTCGACGTTTTTGGGGCCGGGGGGAGGGGCGGACTTGTATCTAAATGGGCATCATGTTCCGATATTCACACATCGATGAGTGTTGGCAGACCGTCGATGAATGGTAACCAACGATCTGAGTCAGCAAAACCTGGCTTTTTTTAAAACACTATTGTGTTTTATCCACGAGGTCTTTCAGCTACATACCCAGCTACACTTCCCAGATACACTTCCAGGTTTTGGGGGGGTATGGGGGGGAGTCAACATCAACTCCCCCGCTCCCACCACCCCCCTCCAATGGAAATGTATTGGGGAGGTGTATTGGAGAGTGCATACAGATGATGGTAGAATTAATACAAAAATGAAGCCATCCACCTGTGTACATTCTGGCACATATGTACGATACACTCCCCGCTACACCCCCGCAATGCAGCCGAAGTTATTGGGGGAGGGAGGTGGGGACTCGCTGTTGTCGAGGTATATGCTTGACCATTAGTGTACATGCTTCCTCGGTTGACCAATACAGTCCCTAATACACTTCCCAAATACAATCGAGGGGTCTAGGGGGGGGGGAGGGATTATCCAGGTCAGGGGTTCCAGAAATTGACAGGCGCACACCCTCACAAGCATCGAAAGAAACAGCAAACTGACTTCGTTCGACACTCATTGCTTTTGTCTAGGCTTCGAATGGGTTCTGACATGTCTTAGGATCGACGTACCTACCCAACATTAAGATTTAGGACACAAGTAGACACTTTAGCAGTATACAAAAAAGTATGAGTTCAGTGTTATACTTATCACAAATACCACATATTATGAATTGATAACATTTTCCTGAAACACATTATGAAATTTTCACTAAGTAACCAATGATGTAACAAGTGCTTAAACACAAGTAAACTTCTTAGAAGTATATATGTTGCTCATGTAATATACATAGATTGCACAATGTATGAAAGTGGCACGATTAACCATACCTCGTCATAGTCAGCAATGGCCATGCACTCTCATTGTCACAGTGGAACGTGATGGACGGGACAGACTGACGCAACCCGGACAACAAGCGAGACAGCCACACGCTCTCACATGCGCCAAAACCAAGGGCCACATACTCAGCCTCGGTAGTTCTCCGTGCGATGCAGCCTTGCTTGCCGCTTCGCAAGGACATAGCCGTGCCGCCAACAAGAAAGATCCAGCCAGTACGTCTCTTATCGTCCGGACTGCCGGCTCACTCAATGTCGGTATAGCCCGTTGCAACAATAGGTGGCTATCAACGAAACATGAGGCCTCGTTGTGGGGTTGAGAAGACGTAGCGCAGTACTCAAACCGCGGCCTTGAAGTGGAGGTGACACAGCTCTTGAGAGAACTGGGCTAGTAGGTTGATGGCGAACGCGATGTCTGGACATGTCGTCGTTGCCACAAACATCAGTGACCCGATGGCACGTAGATACGTGGTCACGTCTACTGGCTCCTCCACAACGGCTGGATCAGAACTCTCCAGCTTTGCTTGTCCATCGGGTGACATGAGTGAGGATGCTCGCGGCACGAGGGGCAAGTCCTCAGCGAAGCGCCCTGACAAAGACAGAACGTAGGCGGCCTGATGTATGTGTAGGACACCCATGGAGCGATCATACTCAAGCTCCAAGTCCACAAAGACTCAAGCCGACCCAAGGTCCTTCATCTGGTAGGCGGCATGCATCAGGTTCTTGACCCGCTAGATGGCAGCTCCATCCAGTGACGTGATGAACAGGTTGTTGACATAGACAAGGAAAGCAACAAGGGTCTAGCCTCGCGGACTGATGAACAGTGTAGGGTCAGTAGTGCTAGAAAGAAGGCAGCGGTTGAGAAGCGTAGGACTGATCTCTTGATTCAAGAAGCGCTGTGGGTACTTCAGGCTAATGAGGGCCTTCCATATCTTCTAGACCTTGCCAGAGCCATCGTCGAAGCATGGAGGCTGCACCATGTAGAGCTCTTCGCCTTCTAGTGAGCGATGGAGAAAGGCGTTGCTCACATCCATCTGATGCAGCTCCCACCCATGCTGGGCAACCAGGCTGAACATCGCCCGGCTAGTGGAGAACGACCAACCATGGCAAAAATCTGGTCATAGTCCATCCCAGGGACTTGAGCAAACCCCTTGGCCATAAGAAGAGCCTTGTACTTGTCCAGAGACTAGTCCGGCTTCCACTTGCGCCAGATGACCCACTTTGCGCTGATGGTCTTTCGGCTGGGGGGAAGGTCGACAAACGCATAGACCCGATGTTACCGAATTACGGGAAGATTGTTGGCACATGCAGCCTTCCAGTGTGCAACCTCGGGAGACGTCCGAACCTCTCATAGGATGGCTTGATCCTCCGTGAGTTCTGTGGGTCAAACAGTGAGTGCGTGCATGTCTCGCGCCCAAGGTGGTGTATGTACAAGCATGGTTGTGACGGCATATCGATGCTCTTGATGGAGCATAGTGTAGTCCAAAGCTGACCCTCGATGTAGGTCAGACTGCCAAAGTGATAGGTTTTAGATATGACTGCCAAAGTGGCCAAGCCAAGCGCTTTGGTGCCAGGTTTCCCACTCACGACTGTGGGACTGGGTCTGTCGGGAGGTAGAGAACCTCGTGGGGTGACAGAGGGTTGTGGCGTGATGGGGCGCGAGGCTGTGGCCTGTGTGCTCGCTGACGGTTGGGGACAAAGGCTCCCGCCCGGGCCACGTGTCTAGCATGCCGGCGCGGACGGGGTAGCCAGCTTGGAGGTGCTAGTGGACACAAATGGGACAGTTCGCCCAGAGGGGCTGGCGGGTATGGACGGGGCAGCCGGCACAGAGGTGCCAGCGGATACAAATAAGGCAGCTGGCCCACAGGGGGTGATGGACACAGACGGGGCGGCCAGCGTAGAGGTACCGGTGGACGTAGATGGGGCAGCAAGCCCGAAGAGGCTGGCAGACATGGACAGGGCGGCCAATGCAAAGGTGCCAGCAGACGCAGATGGGGCAGCTAGCTTGGAGGGGCTGGCGGACACAGACGGGGCAGCCGGCGTACAGGTGCCAGTGGACGTAGATGGTGCAGCTGGCCTTGAGGGGCTGGCGGACACGAAGAAGGCGGCCAACGCAGAGGTGCCTGCGGACACAGATGGGGTAGCTAGCTCGGAGGGGCTGGCGGACACGGAAGGGGCGGGCAGCACATAGGTGCCAGCGGATGCACATGGGAAAACTGACATAGAGGGGATAGCGGACACGGATGGGACACCGGGCGCAGAGGTGCTAGCGAATGCAGATGGGGCAGCTCGCCTGAAGGGGCTGGTGGACACGGACGGGACGGTCCGCGCAGAGGTGTCAGGGCGCATTGACGATGTGACGCCCGGACGCGGCTGGATGGAGGATGGACCTACCACTCTCCCATGTGATAGGAGGGACATCGATGCGCCGGAGCAAACCAGGTTGTAGGGAAACAGATCCTCAAAGAAGAGGGCATCCTGGGACTCGACGATGCAATGCCGGGATGGATCCCAGAAGTGCCATGCCTTTGACTGACGTGAGACACCAAGGAAGGTGCAGGGACGGTTGCGAGGCTCAAGCTTGCCGCCTTGGTGTAGGGTAGGAAGCCACGGGATGGCCACGCAACCCCAAACACAAGCCGGCGGGAGGTCTGCGTGCTCGCCACACCAGTGCTGGTACGGTATGGACTGACGGGGAAGGGTTCCCTGGGGAATCCGGTTCTAGACCCACGTCATGTAGGTCATGACTTCGAAGTAAAAGCCATCGGAAAGACCAGACTCGATGTGCATGGTGCGGAAAACGTCGACCATGGTGCAGATCCATCACTCCGAGATGCCATTCTGGGCTGGCATGTAAGGCGCCGACGTCTCATGATGGATGCCACGGAGGCAATGAACAGTGTGACCTTCCCATGAACTCGCCAACACAAACAGAGGGGAAGCGGTGGAGATGGAGACCACACTCATGCTTAGCACGGACGAGCCAGTCCCAAATGGCGGAGGTGACATTGCTCTTCTATCAAAGACGAAAGATCCAACGGTAGCAAGTGTAGTCGACGATGAGGGTGAGGACATAGCGCCCGTCAAAAGGGGACCCATAACAGCAGAGTGGACCAAGTCCAACGGGGCGGACGCACGTGAGGAGGACAGGGGATAGGTGGACCAATGTATCTTCCCTTGAGTGCAGTGAATGCACTCCATGGGACACGGAAGGGGAAAGGAGGCTGGGTCAAGGCCCATGGCAGGTTACGTGCGGAGCATGCTATCGATAGCGGTCGAGTGGACGTGACAGAGGTGGCGGTGTAGGAGACATGTGTGTTGCGGAGAGAGTGTGTTGGTAACAAACACGTGGCCTGTGTTTGGCCGGTGGTGACGGGACAAAAGGAGAGGAGGACAAGGGCGGCACGTGCCACAAATTGCCATGGGTGGTGGCATGCAAGACGCAATAACACAGTGCCAACACCACTCGAGTGTATTCAGTCCTTGCTCATGTGGTCAAGGGTAGTGATGGATAGTAGGATGAGCTCAAGACTAGGGACGAAGAAGACATCAGTCACGAAGACATCCCTAGTGGGGCCTTGGAAACAAACAACACCGACGTCGCAAACGGGTAAAACCTGACCAGAGCCTCTCCAAACCCCGGAGACATTGGTAACGGGGCCAACGACACTAAAGCCCTCGCATGAGGCCGTCATGTGATGCGTGGCTCCGGAGTCGATGATCCAAGTCTTGGCTGGATCCTGGACCGGTGTCGCCAGGTCGCTAACCGTTACATGGCACTGGGCGAGGGACGCGGACACGGACGTGGTGGACGAGGTTACAAACTGGGACTACCAATCAACTAGCCATGCAATATCATCACAACAAGGAGCAGGTGGGGAGGGCACGATAGAGAATGAAACGGATAAAAGTACAGGGTACGACCGCAGCTCAGATTCTGACATACATGGCAGGGCAGGGTAACCAACAACAACGCAACTCGCACTTCCCTGGAGAGGAGGGTACGGTAGTCCTAGCTGGAGTGCGATGAACTGCTCCAACTGACGCTCGTGGGCGGAGGGCCGGACGGAGTAGACCGATGAGCCGCTGTTGAGAGCTGTAAGAGGGTGAAAGGGTGTAGGCACTGTGGACACAGCAAAAGCAACGATAGTTGCGGCTGCGGTGGCAAGGCGGTGCTCAAGCTGGTGACGCATGGTCGCAATGATGCACGCCTCCTTTGTCGGGAGCAGACACGTGTACCACCCATGTCCTGGCTGGCCACAATTGTGGCTGACTAAGCTACCACCACTGGATCCACTCGACTGGTGCTGTGGGCCATAGCCCTTCTTTCCCCTACGTTTCTTCTTGCCAGATGATGAGGCGTTGGAGGATGCAACTGCTGCGGGGAAGGCAAAAGCCATCGAGGCAACGGTAGGAGAGGCGAGGGCCTCCGTACGCTCGATGTGGGACTCCTCACAAGCCTCCTCGATACGAAAAAGAGCTCCTACATCCAGGGCATGAGGGTGCCCTAGAAAACCATCACGACGAGAATGTCTTGGGTGTAATGGACGAAGACGTCAGCGAACACGTCGGTTGCGCCACGCTTGATGGTGAGGAGCACGGATAGAGGGGGTGGTGCAGCGTCTCCCAGGCGGCAAAGGATGTCCTCCACCCGCTGCAAGTAGGAGGTGACCGTCTTGGTCTCCCCAATATTGAGTGAGTTGAACTCCCGAAGCAAGCGGCTGCTCTCTGCCTCGCTGGAAAGGCGATGAGGGCATGTGAGGATGTGCCACGCCGCTGCATGGTCGGGAAGGCCGCCAGTGGATAACTTATTGAGGAAGGGCTCGAGAGCAAGACCTGAAGCCAGAGGGGCGACGGGGACTAGGGCACGTACAGCGTGACCAGCATCATACACGTGGTTGACTTAGGTGGAGTCGTAGGGCAGGACATAGCATGACCATAGGCGCTCACCTTGTGCCCAGATGCGGAAGCGAAGCTCCCAGCTCCAAAACTACTCCTTAGCTTTGAGCGACTTGGGCAGGGTTTTGAAGTCCTTTGGCTTACGGCCAGCACCCACAGCAGGGCCTAGGATGAAGACACAATCTGCTTTTGGCACTAGGTATGTTGTTGCTCCAAATACTGTGTAGTAGAGGAAACGATGAGACTAGCATGACCGGATAGAAGGAAGGGCACCTAATGCTGATGCTGCTGCCGATGCTCTTGTTGCTGTAGTGGCTGCTATTGTAGTTGCTCTATCGACGACTGCAATGCTGCTAGCTTTTGCGTCATTGTTGCGAGCTACTAGCATATGGTGGTTAGCGGATCTCTCAAGCTAGCAAGGCCGACGACAAATCCTGCAAGGTGGTGATACTGTTGCAAGAGTTGCTGCTGTTGCACTTGCTGCTGCTCCTATTGCTGCTGCTGCGGCTACTACTATTGCTACTGCTAATGCTGTTGTTGTAGCGGCTGCTACAGCGACTGCTTTTGCTGCTACTGCTTTTGCTGTTGCTGCTGCTGCTATAGTGGCTGTTATTGCGGCTGTTGCAGCAGCTGCCGATGCTTCTGCTACTGTTGCTAGTGCAGCGGTGGCTGTTGTTGTTGTTGCTACAGTTATTGCAGTTGCTAAAGGAAGGGGGAACCAATGGGTCCTCCCGCAATGGAGGAACCCTCCTCACTTTCAGCCATGGTTCCCTCAGTTTTTTTTTTCGTTTTTTGTTGTTGTGTTGAACTGGTTGGTTAAGTCAGCAGTGACGTCAATAGTGACGTTAGTAGTGACGTCAGCCGAGGGTGGCTAACGTCAGCACTAGCTGTCACGCTGCTGCTGCAATCATTGCTGCGTTAGCTGCTATGTTGTTGCAGCTGCTGCTACAGCTACAGTGGTTGCTACAACAGCTCCTATTGCTGCTATTGTTGTTGCTGCAACGGCTGCTGCTACGGCTACTACAGCTACTGTTGTTGCTGCTACTATTGTTGCTACTAGTGTTGGTGCTAGAGCGGCTGCTTCTACTGCTGGCATTACAATTGCGGCCGCTGCGGTTGCTATTAATGCTACTACTATAGCTACTTGTGCTACTACTTCTACTGTAGTGGCTACTACTGCTGCCAGCATCAGTAGTGATGTTAGTAGTGACATCAGCAGTGACGTCAATAGTGATGTCAGTGATGAAATCAGCGGTGACATCAGTGCTTGCGGCTGATGTCACTACAACTACTGCTACGGCTATTGCCACTACTACTAATGCTGCAAAGCTATCGTGCACTGGTACTACCGCTATTGCCACTGCTGTCATTGCGCTGCTACATGCTGCTGGTGCTACTACAACAGCTCTGGCTATGGCAGTAGCTTCTATGGCTGCCATTGCTATAGCTGCGCTACTGGACGCTGCTCATACTGTGGAAGGTACTGCTTTTGTAGTAGCAGCAACGAGGGTGGGGGTGCTGCCCCCAGCTCTCGACAGTAGTGTCTGTGGGAGTTTTGCAATTTTTTTCTTTCATTCTTGCTCATTGCTTGCTGCAGCTACAGCTGCACGCTGTGCCTGTAGCCTCCGCTACTGCTAATGCTGCAAGCCGCTGCTGCTAGTGCTGCTGCTGGCTACTGCTACTCCCTACAACTATTGTTGCTACTTCCCGCTGTTGGCTGCTGCATCGCGCTGCTCGCTACTACTACTACTGCTGCTGTGGCCAGCTTCTACTGTTGCTACTTGTTGCTCGCTGCTTGCTGCTACTCGCTGCTCACTACTACAACTATTGCTGCGTACTGCTGCTGCTACTGCTTGCTGCTCATTCCTTGCTGCTACTTCTGCTCGCTGATGCTGCCGGCTACGACTGTTGCCTGTTGATGCCGGTTGCAGCTACTGCCTGCTGGCACCACAGTTGCTGCTTGTTAGAGCGGCTACTGCTTGCTAGCTGCATGGAACGTGCTGCATGTTGCTACTATTAAGGACTAACAACAGCAGATGCGCAGTCACTTTCTTGAAGTTGTCGTCACCATGTGCGTTGGTGTCACTCCAGCATCGGTCGGTCATGCCGGCCGCAAGTCCAACACTGCTACCACTGCCATGGGGTCAGTGCTGCAAAAGAAAATTTGGACAGCATTTCCCCTGCGTCTGGAGAATTTTGAAGACGCCACCCAGCGGGTCAACGCTACTGGAAAAAATCCGGCAGCATTTCTCCTACACAGGCGTGTTTAGGGACCGCCAGCGTTGACTGGACCTATTCGCTTGTGTTTTGCTACTTGTGCTACGCTTTGGCTGTGATATCAAGCTTGAAAACCTAATGCAGCATGTTGGGGATTTAGGGTTGTTAATGTAGTGTGCCGGAACCGACTCTCGTTGCTTAAGCTGCCCCCTCCGTCTGTTGCACCAGAGTCTAAGTCTTAGAGCTCTAGTGTTGTTAATCAGAAACGCGTGCACCAGAGTTGAAAGCTCTGAAAGCGCTAGACAACAGCTGAAAACTGGAAATGATTGATCAGGAAGGAAGAATGAGCAATAATGGGAGACCCCTCCATGTTCTAGCTACCCCCTAGCTCTGTAGAGATTTTTACTCAGTTTCAAAGCCAATTAGAAAAATCACCTATTTTCTGGAAGGCAGGGTTTTCTCAGTGAGCCCTGCCACACAGCCGACAGCCCAAAACCCGAGCGTCGTCCATTTTGCCTTAAAACTGGAACATATCATAATGCGCATGCTACGAACGCAGTCGGCTAGTCAGAATGACCTAGAAAAACATCACCAATGAGTTATAGCCATCTAAACCCAGGCGGCGTCTACGCTAGTCCCCGGTCCCAACAGTGCCCGAATGATATGAAACTTGGACCCTAAGCAGAACATCGCGTTGCATATGCAACAGCGTAATCAGACACATCACTAGACACGTGCAGGCACCATATGCAGCAACAATGACTGTTGGCGGCACGACCGCCGAGGAGGTCTGCCGAAGGAGCTGAGCACATTATAGGGAGAAGGCTCTAGCAAAATGAGTGTAGGTCTCAACGTGCGTCCTCTCCACCAGACAACACTCCAACAATGTCGCGTCTCGCCATCAGTCATCTGCACGCCGATGTATACAAGCTGGGAGGAAACAACAGAGTATAAAGAGAGATGCATGAAAACCAACATCATGCCACTATTGTAGCAGCCCCTATGGCCCTAGAGCCCAGCAAAGTGCATCAGGCGTGAGAGGCTCCTGATGATCAACACTGGATGCAAGCCATGAAGGAGGAACTTACGGCTCTGAAAAATATGTTGTCTATGAGCTTATGGATCTTCCGCCAGGTCGCAAATACGTCTCAGCACATTGGGTGTTCAGATGAAAGCGTAAACCGGATGGCACAATGACATAGCCAACTTGTACAAAGCACGCCTGATGGCGAATGGGTTGGGTGTTCTCACAAGTCCCTGGCGTCGAATTTGATGAGACGTTTGCTCCCGTTAGCACCTGCCAACGGGAGCAAACAGACGACAAAAGGGTTGGGTTTTCTCATAGGTAAACGACCGCTCGAGCACTTCTCAGTCTAGTCGTCCTCTTGTGATTTGTAACGTTCCTCTCGACCTGTACAGTTTGTTGTGATCACTCAGCCGTGTCCATGCCCATGTAGATCCTTGATGCGGGCCCAGGTGGCACCGGTGCGTCTTCTAGTGGTGGATCTCCTGCTCGGAGCTAACCAACGACCGCCCTAGAGTCCTGGATGCTATCCGAGAACTTTTGCAGTTTTTCTACAGCACATAGGAGTTTATCGGTGGACTGGCCGTGGTCTCGATTTGCATGTTTTTGCATTATGTGTCCACCGTTTGATTCCAAATGCATGCATGAGACCAGTCGTAGCATCCGCGTTGAGACTATGCACGTTGAGGTTCAGACGACGTAGCGTTCTGACTTGTCTACGCTGAGTTATGGCCAAAAGAGTGGTTCTGGGCCGGTTTTAGGACAGACCTTCCACTGCCACATGTGACACCCGCCGTGCGCCGCGGCAGGTATTTATGCCCTGGACCTCTCATTTTTCATTTCTCTCTGCAAATGCTATTGAAGCATTCTGACACTTTGACTTGTGTATCCTAGCCAGACTCTTGCCGTTGTGTGTACGACCTGTGACTGCCGTCATCGTCTGACCAGTCACTAACGCCTAGTCAGCGGCTATGTTGCTAGGAAGCTTTCACGCATCTCCTCATGGTATCACAGCAACGAGACAGTTCTCACCGAGTTGCGTAGCAGAGACGTAGCAGAACATCAGCAGTAAGCATCACTACTGCTGCCGATTCATTGGGACCTGTCAACGTCACCCAACAGCTGTTGGCAGCGGGGCTAGCAGCAGCAGAAGCAGGCGGCAGTGGGCAGTAGTAGCAACAGCACCAACAAGCAACGAGTAGCGAGCGGCGAGTAGCGAGTTGCGAGAAGAAAGCTGCTAACAGCAGCAGCAAGCAAAATCATGCAGCAGCAGCATTGAGTAGCAGTTGCAACAACAAGCACCAACAGCAACAGCAACAGCGCAGTAGAGCAACAGCGCAACAACAACACACAGTAGCAGTAGTGTGCAGCAACACTGTAGCACAACAACAACCTGCAACTACTGCCAGAACTGCGCAACCAGCTGCGTGGCTGCAGCAGCAGGTGCACGCACAGCACCAGCAGTGGCCGAGCTAAAGCTGTTGCAGAGCTTCTACGTAGATTTTGTGCAGTTGCCGCGGAGCAGCCACCCCTTGCGCAGCGAAGAACATCTGCGAGGGTTGTAAGAAAAACTGTGTCGACATCAGCATTTTCTTTGCTGACGTCATAAGGTCCGTGCTGATGTCAGCAAACTCCTGCTAACGTCAGCACCTGCATTAGTCAAATTTTTGGGTCGTAACGTCAAAGTTTACCAGCGTTTCAATTTCTGAAATAAGGCTGACGGTTTTGCAATCCAATCAGTTTGACATCTCGGCCCATACTTAGGGCTACCATGGCTCCGGCCGGTGACAAGGGCAAAGGACCACTGCATCCCTCTTCCTCCTCCTCAAGGGTCATGAGCCCACGCTCGCAAGCTATTGAGGACATGCGGAGTCAGCAGGATGAGATGCGTCGTCTGCAGCACATTGGCGCCATTTGTATGCCTATTGAGCTTCTTTGTGGTCAGACTACGGCCCTACAGCAGACCTAGGAGGGAGTCAGCGGTATCACACCCTCTGCACAACAGTCAGTATCTGCACCGATGATAGGACTTGGAAACGACCCGCGACCTCTTGATCCTTGGGATGAGGACCCTGACATGCCAGGTATGGAGGTTGATGCTCACGAGAGCGAGATTCGCATGCTTTAGGAGCATCTCCACCAGCTTCAGACGCGTTCTCGGCCCCCACTGACCTCTGGCTCCCTTTTCCCGGAGATGTGATCCTTGCCTAATCACTACCTCCGTGACTTTCCTCGTCCCAGTGTCTTCTCCATCCCTTGTCCTTCTCAGCCTGTGGTTACTCTCCTTATGGAGCGGAAACCCAAGAACTTTGAGACACCGCCCCCACGATATGTCAGCGAGGACGGGCTTCACTGCTGGGAGATTCTTTTCTAGGTCTGGGCCACTCCAAATGGGATATGGCCCTTCTATCACAGTCCGTACCAGGTTACGGATGGTGTTCAGGTATTGACAGCGGCCAGGGCGATGCGCGGACTTGTTTACGCCATGTTGTGTGAGAGTGTCGTTGATTTTTGTCCTTTCCTTGGAGAGGCCGACACAGGCGCGGGTGCTGATCCACATCAGGGCTAGGATCAGGCATTTTCTCTGCTTGCTGCAGAGATGCATGCCACCTGCGTGGCTCACATTCACGCCTTTCACTCCCTTCGTCAGGGACCTGCCAGGCCCGCAGCCGATTAGTGGCGGCGGGCCATGCGCATCTACACGTGCCTTGGGACCTCAGGAGTTACAGAGTACTGGGCACTCCGCACGCTCATGCTCGAAGGTCAACGTAAACACGTAGACATCTCCTCGAGGGTAGAGTGACTCTGTGCTCGAGCCCTTCTCCACATCCCTTCAGCTTCTTCCTTGGGCGCATAAGCTTTGCCTCCTGGTGACTTCCGCTCATAAGGCAGAAGTTTCCCATCAGGAGAGTCCCCTTGATGCAGCTGTCATCGGGTCGCCACCGACGCCCTTCTTGCAGTCCACTCCTCCATCCTGTGGCAAATCCTCCTCTTCCCCTTCCACCCAGATCACCTCGTCTCAGATGTAGGGTTTGACAGCAGTGGTACAGCAGAAGAAGGAGAAAAGGAGGCGCATTTCAGGCTAGCAGCAGTCGCAAGAACAGTAGTCACCGAGCATAATGTTTCACTACTACAACTATGGAGGCGCTCATCGCCACACCGAGTGCCAGCGGCCGCTCGATTGGGCGCGGATCACTCACGGTCTTCAGGTTGCACACGCACAGTGGTCTGCATTGAGCAGCACAGCCTGTGGTCGTACGGCGACAACGACCGCAGCTGCTCCCGCTTCCCCACCGGCGAGCACTGGTGACCTAGACCCATGTGACCGCACCATCGCCGAGCTCCGTCACCTTTTGTTGCTTTGTTTTCAGGGAGGTATGAGTGTGTCATCACAATTGGGTGTTTCACAGTCTGTTTGTTCATTTGTTCTTGTAACTCATGATGACTCGTGTGGGGGGCATAGCTGGCATGTGAGCCTGACAGTACCGATTGGATTCATGAGACTCACCTTTGTACCATTCGTCGTTAATCCCCACCTGTTGCTCAGTGTCCGTCTGATGCCCAGTGTTCCATTACCCGTTGCACAGTGACGTCCTCCAGTCGTGATCCTGGTGGCACTTTGATCATCAATTATGGTGCCAGTCACCACATGACCTGTCGTCATAGTGACCTCGTTGTCCTCGGTCCTGTTTTGTCTGTTCGCTCCGTCCGCACAGGCTCTGGTCAGTCACTACCGGTCCAGGGTGTTAGGGTTGTGTGCTTCGATGGTCGGTCTGGCCCCTCGTATCTTTCCGAGGTGCTTTTTGTGCCTGATTTTGAGCTCAGCTTGCTTTCTATGCGTGCCCACACACTCATGGGAATCTTTGTGGAGCACACAACAGACTCTGCGATTGTGACCGTGGTTGATACTCATACCATTGTTTTTCTTGCCTCCGTTGTGGATGATCTGTATTGTATCCCTCGGATTTTCCCTTCTCCTTACTCTCCTTGCCCTCCTCCTCATGTGTTTGTCACTCGTCTTCTTTTTGCTGAGTACCAGTGACTGCTACATTGTCCCCCGTGTCATGTAGGCTCTGACATTATGTCCAAGCTCATTCAAACACAGCCCACACTCGGTCTGGACGCGGCCTCTTTCGAGAACCCACCCAAGACCGATTGTCTGTTTTGTGCTCAGGGTAAGATACATCGTTAAATCTACCCTAACTCTTGTTCTTGAGCTCTTTGCCCTCTTGCATTGGTCCATTCGGACCTTCTTGGTCCTCTCCCTGTTGAGTATTTGTCCAATTAGGGCCGATACGTCCTGGCCCTGACTGATGACTTCACCCAGATGCGGTGGGTTTATAGCCTACGCCAGAAGAGTGACTTCGCTCCCACGGTTTGCCTTTGGCTAGTGATGGTTGAGCATCAGTCCCGCCACACGCTCCATACATTCTGCTCATATCGCGACGACGAGTTTCTTGGCAAAATAGACAATGTCAATGCCGAGCACAGGGTTTTTCGCCAGGTCTTCGCTCCTGCTACTCCTTAGCAGAACGATGTCTCTGAGTGTTGGAACCACACCATGGAGGATACGGTTCGTGCTATGCGGTTTGAGTGCGGTTTCCAAGAGTCCTTCACATTTGAAGGATTCGCCTACATGACGTGGGTCTGGAAGCGCCTCTCGCACGGTCCCCTTCCTAACCACGTTACACCGTACGAGCTCTGGTTTAGCCACCATGCCGATCTATATCTCGCTCATGTCTGGGGATCCATGGCTTCTCTGTGGTAGATCAAGGACGAGCAGGGGTCCAAGGTCTCCCCTCAGGGGTGCTTGTGTGCCTTCATGGGCATCTCCTCGCTGACGAAGGCCTGTCATTTTTGGGACCCCGCCCGTCGTCACATTGTTGAGTCCCGCGATACGCTCTTCTTTCAGTCTCTCACCTACTATGACCTGACCTTTATCATGTCGATGTCTGTCACGCATGTTCCTACGTGTGAGGCTTCTCAACAGATGGACGAGAACCTCTCGTCCGGTTTATGTGTCCGTTCAAGCCCCCTCCACTTCTCAGCCTCCAACTCTTGATGACTCAGCGATCATAGCTGTCAGCCTAAAGACCTGTCCAACCCAGCTTGTTTCTACCCCTGTTTCCTTGCACCCCATAGACAATCATAATCCTTTACCTCTGTCCACCAGTACTCCTGCCTCTGTGTGTGATCCAACATCTAATCCTGCTCCTGCTCTTGCTGCCGCACTCGGCCCTGTGTCTCTCGTCATTTAACCAGTATCTCCTCACACTGCATCACCTATCCGTTTACCTCTGTCCTCACCAGATGTGGTCGTGCCAGTCTCTAAGCCTGAGGTGAGCCCCTCAAGCCCAGGTTAATCGCTTGAGCCCGGTGGTTGTCTTCGACCATTGGTCTCCGGAGTCCAACGAGTGTTAGGTACCGCACCTAGGCGCTCCACTCCCAGCGTTGCAAGTGGTGATCATGGCACAAAGGCCCTAGGCCTGAGTGTCCGCACAGATCACATAGAGGTATACCTAGAGTGCCCTGTTGGCACGATCTGGTCACTCGCGAGTTTCGCAATGCTTGTGACGTAGCATCTGGCCTTGTGGTTGTCAGGCCCAGCTCTGAGGCGTGTGCACTCGCCACTCAAAGCTCTCCCTTGATGGCGCCTGATCCGGGTACACTGAGGGCAACTCTCTCATCAGAGGATGCAGACGCCTGGCATGCTGCCTACAAGGATGAGCTTCCTGCCATCCGAGAGCGCAAAGTTTATGAGCTACTCGACCTTCCACTTAGGTGGAAGGCTATTCATGTCAGTTGGGTCTTTTGCAAGAAAGTGAAGCCAGATTGCTCACTACAACACCACAAGGCTGGCTTGGTCGTCAAGGGATATTCCCAGATCAAGGGCATTGATTACACTGACACTTTTGTCCCTGTCCGCCGTATGAACTCAGCTCACGCTCTGTTCGGTGTGGTGGCTCAGCATGACTGGAAACTGCACCAGATGTACATGAACAATGTGTTCCTCCATGGCTCTCTGGATGAGGAGATTTACGTGGCCTAGCCACCAGGCTTTGAGGACAATGACAAGGTTTGGCATTTTTGCAAGTCCTTGTACGGACTCAAGCGGTCTCCTCGGTGCTAGAACCAAGAGATTACAGGCACCTTGACTCGTGCAGGATATGTACAGAGCGGGGTAGATCCCTCTCTCTTTATCTGACGATTGCAAGAGTGGTCCATCGCCATCCTGGTGTATGCGGACGACCTTTTGATCGCGTCTCCCTCGATGGAGTCCATGAAGGAGGCAAAAGCCGTCATTCGGACTGCGTATAGGATGAAGGATCTTTGTCCTGCAATGGTGTTTCTTGCCATGGAGATCGTGCGAGACCGCAGACGTCAGACACCTCTGTTGCATCACACTCAACACGCACGTGTTGTGGGAGGGTGCCTCACTCACCTCCTAGGCAAAGTGCCCACAGCCTCCACACCTCTCACACCAGATGGGCGGGATGCCCTAAAGGTCGACGATTTAACACAGCTGGAGGAGACAGTGGATGTGACCTTGTACCTCCGTCTCATAAGATCTATGAGGTACCTGGCCACTACCACACACCCCGACATCACTTTTGCCGTTAACCTCGTTGCATAGTTTTTGCAAGCTCCATGTGTTCTAGCCCTTCATGCAGCTATGCAAGTGGTGTGGTACATGGTCTCCACACTGTACCTCGAACTCTAATTTTGCTGATAGTTTTTGGAGGTTCTTGATGGCTCCACCGACAACGACTGGGCCTGGATTCCTGACGGACGCAGTCGCACCGGCTATGTGTTCCTGCTTGGTGCAACCGTTGTGTCCTGGCGCAGGGGGAAACAGGGTTACATTGCACGTAGCTAGTTAGAGGCAGAGTATAACTCTCTCGGTGCAGAGGCTGCTGAGGCAGTGTGGCTCCAGCGCCTGTTCCTTGAGTTAGGATGGTCAATGCCCGCCATTATGGCTCGCTACAACAACCAGAGTGCTCTTGCAATTGCAGAGAACTCCGGTGTTTTCCATGCTCACACAAAGCACATTGCGCTTGAGTACCATTTTGTGCGTGATCTGGTGGAGCAACACGTGATCTCCGTCATATGGGTCAGCACACACATGCAACGTGCTGATTTCTTTACGAAGGTACTGGCTCGCGGGAAGCTTCTGGTAGCCATTCGTTCAGTTGGGCTTCGCCCCTTGCCTGAGAGTGGTTGGGTACGAGGTGTGTCTATGTCTGTTTCACGACTATTTTTGCACTCATTGTTGCACTCATTTTAGTGCTGCACACATATCGACATGCGTACCATCTGGTGATGGGAGAGTGTTGTGATTTGTGACATTCTTGTCAACATATACAGTTTTTTTTTACTACTCTGCCATGTCCATGCCCGTGCAGATCCCTGATGTGGATCCAGGTGGCACCGGTGCATCATCTGGTGGTGGACCACCTGCTTGGACCTGACGGACAACCGCCCCACAGTCCTGGATGTTGTCCGGGACCTTCTACATTTTTTGTACAACAGGTAGGAGTTTATCGGTGGACTGGCCGTGGGCCCACTTTGCATGTTTTTGAATTGTGTATCTACCGTTTGATGCCGCATACATGCATGTGGCCAGTCATAGTGTCCAGCTTGAGATTTTGTACATTTAGGTTCAGACGGTGCAGTAATCTGAATTTTCTATGCTGAGTTACGGCCAAAACGGTGGTTATGGGCCGGTTGCAGGACAGACCTTGCCCTGCCGCGTGCAACACTCGTTGTGCGCCGCGGCAGATATTTATGTCGTGGACCTGTCATTTGTCATTTTTCTCTACAAATGCTATTGAAGCATTCTGACTCTTTGACCTGTGTCTCCTAGCCTGACTCTTTCCGTTGTGTGTACGACCTGTGACTGCCGTCACCGTCTTCTTGGTTTTTCACGCATTTCTCACTTGTTCTCTGTTGTGTCCTCCCAGCTTGAGTACATCAACGTGCAGATGATTGACGGCGAGATGCAGCACTGCTAGAGTGTCGTCTGATGGAGCCGACGCACCTTGAGGCATACGTGCAACTTGCCAGTGCCTCCTCCCTCCAACGTGCTCAGCTCCATCTGTAGACCTCCTTGGCAGTCGTGCCGTCGGCAGACACTATCGCTGCATATGCTGTCTGCCCACGTCTGGTGCCACGTTTGACTGCACTGTTGCATTCGCAGCGCCATGCTGTGCCTAGGGTCCAAGTTGCATGATTTTTGGGCACTGTTGGTACGAGGGATTAGCGTAGACGCTGCATGGATCTGGACAGCCATAACTCTTCACTGTTAATTTTCTAGCTGATTCTGACCGCACGATTGCGTTCGCAACATGTGTATTATGGTGTAGTGCAGTTTTCAGGCAAAACAGACGATGCCCGGGTTTTGGGCTGTCGGCCGTCTGGCAAGGCTCACCGAGAAAACCCTGCCTGCCATAAAATAGGCCTGTTTTCTGATTGGCTTAGAAACTGAGTAACAAGCTCTACAGAGCTCGGAGGGAGCTAGAAATTGGAGGGGTCTCCCATTGTTGCTCATTCTTGTTCCTTAATTGGTCATTTCAAGTTCGCAGCTGCTTTCTGGCGATGACACTGGAGCGTGCGTCTCTGAGTAACAAACCCAGTGCGCTCGGACTCAGACTCTAGAGTGGCGGACTGAGGGGGTAGCAAACTAAGCAACGAGCATGGAAGCCCGCACGCTACATCAACGATGCACCTACCGCAACCTCCACTTTAAATCTGTTTCAAGCTTGGTATCAGAGCTAGAGCGCAACAGCAGTAGACAACTGGTGGACAGGTTCCTGACTACGCCGGCGAACCCCCATAAGCGCCACTGCAAGGGAAATGCTGCCACATTTTTCCTAGCAGCATTGACTTGCCTAATGGTGGCATCAGATTTTTCCCCACGGCCACTGGGCCAGGGGAAATGCTGCCGGATTTTTCCGGCATCACAGACCCCCACTGTGACGCAAGGAGGTGAGTGGCAGGCCACGTCAGGCGCGTGTATGGGACAACGCATGTGGCAACGTCAACCACGTGAGGTGACTGGCAGCAGGAGCAAGCAACATCAATAGCCTGTAGCAGTAGAAGCAACTTGCAGCAGTAGTGAGTAGCGGCAATAGCAGCTAGCAGCAGTTGCATGCAGTAGCGGCAGCAGCTCTTGGCAGCTTGCAGCAGCACCAGCCCGCTACAATAAAAAGCAGCAGCAGCCAGCAGCAGAAGCTCACATTAGCAGCACTGCGCAGCAATAGCGAGCAGCATCAGCAGCCGGCTACAGCAACAACTGCAGTGAGAAACAACCAGCAGTTGCCAGTAGTAGTAGTAGTAGCAAAGGCCGGCATTAGCAATAATAGTAGCTGCTCGCAGCCCGCTACCTGTAGCGAGCTGCGAGCTGTGAGTAGGGAGCCCGTTGCTTGCTGCTCACAGTGAGCAACGAGCAACAAGTAGCCAGCTTCTTACTCGCAGCTCAGGGCTCACAGCGAGCAGTGAGCTTGTAGCTCGTAGTGACGAACAAAGAAGAAAGGAGGAAAATCCCCCACCACGTAGGTGGCCCTGTAGCAGGTGCATCAACCACCACAGGCGCTACAGCAGCCACAGCAGCCATAGTAGCATGCTGCAGCTCAGTGGCAGCAACAGCAGCAGGTGTTGCAATAGTAGCCGCAGCAACAACATTTGCAGCAACAGCGACAGCAGCATCTGCAGCGGATGCCACTACAACAACAGCCATAGTAGTAGTAGCAGAAGCTGCATTTATAGCAGCTATAGAAGCAAACCAGCAGAAGCAGCAACAATAGCATTGGCAGTAGCAACAGCAGCCGTGCCACAAATGCAACAGCGGCTCGATCAACAGCCGCTGTTGACGTCAGCCATTCTCAACTGACATCACTGTTGACGTCAACAATGACAAGAAAACTATAACAGGAACCCTGCAGATAACGCAGCAGTAGTTGCTGATGTCAGCCATCCTAAGCTGACGTCATTGCTAACGTCACTACTGACATCAACAACACACAAAAAAGAAGGGAACAAGGAGGGAAAACAAAGGACACCATGGCAGAGAACAAAGAGGGGTCCTTCTCTAGAGGAGGGCCCCCCTTCCTACAACAATTACAACTGTTGCAACAGTAGCATCAACAGCAGCTGATGCCGCTACAACAGCAACAAGAGTGACAGTAGCAGCAAGTGCAGAAGTAGTAGCAGCCGCAACAACAGAAGCAGTAGCAGCAATAGCAGCAGCCACTAAAGTAGCAGCTGCTGCCGCAGCAACAGCAGCAACATCACTAATAGTAGTAGTACCAACAGCAGTAGCAGCAGCAGCAAGAGCAGTAGATTAGTAGCAGCAACAGTAGCAGCAACAACAATAGGCAGAGCAGCAACAGAAGCACCAACACCCCACAGGCTCTGTCATAGGTCATGCTCGCTCGACGGATCCACTCACCGCTTTGCACTAGCAGTGCGCAACGCTCACACAATAGCTAGCGGCAGTGAAACTCTCGACACCGTTGTCGTAGTAGCAGCCACACCAACAGCATCAACAACCACAGCAGTAGTAACAACAATGTTAGCAACCACGTTTTGTTCCACCTGGGTATGCGAGCCTTGTGGTATCCTATGAAACGTACTACCTGGCATAGCAACACTCAGCGCCAACAGCAACTAGTGACTTCAATCCTAGGCCCCATTATGGGTGCCGGCCACAGGCCACAGGACTTCAAAATCCCACCGCCGTCGCTTCAGGCTGGTAATCAGTTTAGAAGATGGGAGCTCAGCTTCCGAATCTAGGCACAGGGCGAGGGCTTGTGGCCCTACTATGTCCTGCCCTTCGACTCCATCCAGGCCGGCCAAGTATATGATGTTGGTCACGCCGTGCGTGCCCTCGTCCCTGTGGCCCCTCCAACTACACGTCTCGCCCTCAAGCCCTTCCTTGGCGACCTCACCACTTGCACACTCCCTGACCCGGCAGCGGCGTGGCATGTACTCACGCGCCCTCATCGCCTATCTAGTGACGATGAGACCAGACGCTTGATCCGGGAGTTCAACTCCCTCCGCATGAGGGAGACCAAGATGGTCACCTCCTATTGGCAGCGAGCAGAGGACATCCTGCTCTTCCTCGGAGACACTGCGCCACCCCCTTTCTCCGTGCTCTTGACCATCAAGCGCGGAGCCACCGACCCCTTCTCCGATGTCTTCGTCCACTACTCCCAGGACGTCCTCGCCGCGATGGCTGCCCAGGATACCCTCATGCCATGGGCATACGAGCTCTTCCTCCACATCGAGGAGGCTCATTAGAAATCACACATCCATTACATAGAGTCCCTCACCTCTCCTGTCGTTGCCTATGTGGCTATTGCTGGCCTAGCAGCAGCAGCGTCTTCCGGCGCCCCCTCGTCTGGCAAGAAGATGCGCAGGGGCAAGAAGGACAAGGACCCTCATCAGCAGTCTAGCGGATCCGGCAGCGACAGCCTTGTCTGCCACAACTGTGGCCAGTCAAACACAGGTGGTACACATGTTCGCTCCCGATTGACGAGGCTTGCGTCATCGGCATCATGCGTTGCCAGCACGAGCGTCACTACAACAACCGTGACCGTCGCTACTCCTGTTGCATTTGCACCGCTCACAACGGCTCCACTGTAGTACCTTCTGCAACCTTCCACGCACGTTCCTCCATCACTGTCGCCTCCTGCCTCCTTCTTGGACTCCGGTGCCGTTATACCACAAACGGTATAACAACATCGGAGTCCAAGAAGGAGGAGGAAGGCGCCGGTGACGGTCTACTCCGTCGGACCCTCCACCCGCGAGCATCATCTGGAGTAGTTCATCACACTCCAACTTGGCCTTCCTCGCCCTTCTCCCCAAGTGTCCTTGGTCCCGTCACCAATGTCACCAGGGATAAGACGGGTTCAGGTCAGGTCTTAACTGTTCATGGTGTCGGTGTCGTTCGTTTTTGTGGTCCTACTTGTGATGTCTTAGTGACTGATGTCCTCTTTGTCCCTGGCCTTGAGCTCAGCCTTCTTTCTGTCACCGCCCTTGATCACATGAACATGGTCGTTCTGCACTCGTGTGGTGTGGGAACGATATCGTTGCGTCCGTCAAGACGTGTAGTTTTGCATGCCATCGCCACTGGCAACTTGTGACATGTATCGTGCCTTTCCGCTTCTACCTCTCTCCCCTCCTCATCTGCCAACACCGGCTATATGTTCGTTACTGGCACACTGTCTCTGTAGCACACACGTCTCCTGTACCACCGCCTTTGTCACGTCCACTCTGCTGTTGTTGACAACATGCTTCGCACACAGCCAGACACGGGCCTTGACCCTTTCTCCTTGCCTCTGCCGTGTCCCACTGAGTGCATTGATTGCGTTCAGGGGAATATGCACCGGTCCACTTATCCCCTCTCTGTCTCTCCAGTGGCCGCCCCGCTTGACGTTGTTCACTCTGATGTCATGGGTCCCCTCCCGACAGAGTCAGTCAGTGAGCACGGTCATTATATCGTGAAACTTGCGGATGACTAGTCTCGTTATCGCTGGGCTTTCTTCCTTCGGCAAAAGAGCGAAGTTGCTCCCACCATTCGAGAATGGCTTGTCCGTGCTGAGCGTGAGTGTGGTCGCCCCCTCTGCCACTTCAGTTTTGATCACAGGGGTGAGTTTCTGGGAGAGACCACATTCTTTCTCGCCTCCCGTGGTGTCCATCATGAGACGTCGGCGACGTACACGCCAGCCTAGAACGGCACCACTGAGTGATGGAACTGCATTATGGCCAAAGCCGTATGCACCATGTGGGTCTAATCCGGTATCTCTGATGGCTTCTACTTTGAGGCCATGACCTCTGGAAACGCATTCCCCACGGACCCATTCCCTATCAGTTCACACCATACCAACACTGGTGTGGAGAGCGAGCCCACCTCCGTCTGGCCAGCGTCTAGGGCTACGTAGCCATCATGTGGTTGCCTGTCCCACAACGGGGTGGCAAGCTTGAGCCTCGCGGTAGTACCTTCACCTTCCTTGGCGTCTCGGAAAAAGGCATAGCGATTCTGGGATCCCACCCGGCACTTCATCGTCGAGTCCCGGGATGCCCTCTTCTTTGAGGACTTGTTTCCCCGCGACCTCGTTTGCTCCAATGCGTGGATGTTCCTCCCATTGCGTGGGGAGCGGTGGGTCCGTCCTCCGTCAAGTCGCGTCCGGGCGTCCCATCGTCTATGCGCGCGGGTCCGTGTATGCCGGTTGCCCCGTCCGTGTCCGCCAACCCCTTAGGGCTGACTGCCCCATCCGTGTTAGCCAACCCCTTAGGGCCGGCTGTCCCACCTGTGTCCGACAGCCCCTCAGAGCCGGCTGCCCCATCCATGTCTACCAGCCCCTCAGGGCCAGCTTCCCCGTCCGTGTCCGCCAGCCCCTCATGGCCGACTGCCCCGTCTGTGTCTGCTAGCCCCTCAGGGCCAGCTGCCCCATCTGTGTCTTACAGCCCCTCAGAGCCAGTTGCCCCTTCCGTGTCCGCCAACCCCTCAAGGACAGCTTCCCCGTCCGTGTCTGCCAGCCCCTCAGTGCCGGGTGCCTCGTCCGTGTCCACTATCCCCTCTGGGCCGGCTGCCCTGTCTGTGTCCGGCAGTCTCTCAGGGCCAACTGTCCCATCCGTGTCCGCCAGCCCCTTCGCACTAGCTTCCTCCTCCGTATTGACGCGCTACACACGTGGTCTGGTTGCGAACCTTAGATCAAGGCCGACAGTGAGCACTCAGGCCACATCCTCATGTCCTCTCGCGCCACGATCCCCTGTCATCCCACGAGGCTCCTTACCTCATGTCAGACCCACTTCCTTAGTCGTGAGTGGGGATCCCGGCACCAAGGCACTTGGAATGGCCACGCTGTGAGTCATCACTGACCTATTTCCAGGGTCAGCTTTGGGCTATGCCTTACTCCATCAGGAGCACCAGTATATCGTTGCGGCCACGCTCACACAGATGCCAGCAGCAGCAAGGGATGCACACGCCCTTACTGTCCGCCCCCTGGAGCGGCCAGAGGACCCGGGCACCGTACGTGAGGCTCTTACGTCTCCTGAGGCCGCTCACTCATATGCTACATGCGTTGACGAGCTTGCCGCCATTCGACAACATCACGTCTATGAGCTTGTCAAACTTCCCCGGGTAAGGCCATCGGCACCAAGTGGGTTCTCCGCTAAAAGTAGAATCCAAATGGGTCCCTGGACAAGTACAAGGCCCGTTTCACAGCCAAGGGGTTTGCTTAGATCCTTGGGATCAACAATGACCACACCTTTGCCCCGGTCGGTCGGTTCTCGACCAGTCCAACATTGTTCATCCTAATTGTCCAACACGGGTGGGAACTGCTGTTGTGATTTGTGACGTTCTTGTACAACCGATTGTGACCACTCGGCCGTGTCCATACTCGTGCAGATCCCTCAGGCGGGCCCTCGTGACACCGGTGCGACAGCTGGTGGCGGAATACCAGCTTGGGGCTGTCCGACTACCGTTCCAGAGCCCTGGACAGTGCCAGGACTTCCTGCTGTTTTTTCTACAGCTTGCAAGAGTTTTTCGACGGACTGGCCATGAGCCCGATTTACATGTTTTTGCATTGCGTATCCACCGTCTGATAATTAATGCATGCATGTGACCAGTCGTAGCGTCTGTCTTGTGATCTTGCACGTCTAGGTTCAGACGGCGGAGTATTCTGACATGTGTGCGTAGAGTTATGGCCAAAACAGTGGTTTTGGGCCGGTTTTAGGACAGCTCTTGGACCGCCGCGTGCGACACCCGTTGTGCGCCGCGGCAGGTATTTATGCCATGGACCTGTCCTTTGTCATCTCTCTCTGCAAATGCTATTGAAGCATTCCGACACATTGCCTTGTGTCCCCTAGCCAAACTCTTGCCGTAGCGTGCACGATTTGTGACTGTCGTCACCATCTGATCCGTCACTGACGCCTGGTCAACGGGAGTGTTGCTAGGAAGCTTCCTTGCATTTTGTCCTGGTATCAGAGCAGTGACACAGTTCTCAGTGAGCTGCGTAGTAGAGACGTAGCAGAGCAGCAGTCGTGAGATTCACTACTGCAGCAGATCCACTGGGGCCTGTCGAAGACAGCCGGTCGCCGTCGACGCAGCACACACCCATCACATGAGACCGTAGCAACGGCGTTGCCACCGTGCCAGTAGTAGCATAGCAGTAGAGCAGCAGCACCAGCAGCGGCAGCAGCAGCGTTGTAGCAGCAGCCACAGTAGCGTGTGGCGGCTACAACGAGTGGAACCGCCGTCCGCAGCCGCAACAGTAGCCGCGGCAATAGCAGCGCAGCGCAGTAGCGGCGGCAGCACCAGAGCAGCAGTAGCGGCGGCAATATCGGCGCAGCACCAACAACGGCAGCCGCAGCGGCAGCAGCAGAGCGGCACCAACTATAGCAACAGCAGCGGAACAACGGCAACAACAACAGCGTGCGGCGGCGGCAGCTCGCAGCAGCCGCAGCGCACAGCAGCAGTAGCAGCGGCATTGTGCAGCCGCTGCTATCACTGCTGCGCATGCAGCCACGCAACTGCTATTATAGCTGACAGCACAACTACAGCAGCAGCTGAGCAAAAGCTGCTGTGCAGCTTTCGCGCAACTTCTGCACAACAACCGTGGAGCGGCTGCACGCTCGCGTAGAATTGCAAGAGAAAAAAAAGGGGGGAGTCGAGCTGACATAAGCATTTTTGCTTGCTGATGTCATCTGGTCGTGCTGACGTCAGCAACCGCCTGCTGACGTGAGCAACATAGCCGAATTTTTGGCTGGACAGTTAAAAGATGCCAGCGTCTCAACTCCTCGAGAAACGCTGACGCTTTTGAAATCCGATAAACCTGACCTGTCGACCCATACTAAGAGACGACATGAACTCGTCTGACAACAAGGGGGAGGGGACAGGTGATCCCTCCTCCTCTTCTTCTGGGTCCTGAGCCCACGCTCGTAGGCCATTGAGGACCTGCGGAGCCAGCACGATGAGATGCGTCGCCTACAGCGGGAGCAGACTGATACCATCCGCACGCTGACTGAGCTTCTACGTGCCCAGTCCACGGTCCCACAGCAGGTTTCCGAGGGAGCTGCCGGCGTCGCGGTCTCTACACAATAGTCAGCTCAGGCACGCGTGACAGGAGCTAGACCTGACCCACCACCTCCTGACCTGCTGGATGATGATCCATTCATGCCAGGCGACTCTCCGGATCATGAGATTCGAGTTCTTCAGGAGCGCCTCCGTCAGCTGCAGATGTGCACCAGATCTCCTCCGTTTCCTCCGATACGATCGTCACCCGACTATCCCGGTGACTATCCCCTTCCAGGAGTCTTCCCCCATCCCTCGTCCTCCTCAGCCTGCGGTTGCTCTCCCCACGGAGCGGCAACCCAAGGACTTTGAGACACCACCTCCACGGTACATCGGTGAGGACGGCTTTGACTGCAGGGAGATCCTCTTTCTGGTTTGGGCTGCTTCAGAGGGAGTGTGGCCCTACTACCACAGCCCGTATCAGCCTACAGACCCAGCACAGGTGCTGACAGCAGCCAGGGCCATGCGCGGACTCCTATATGCCATGCTACACGAGACCGTCGTCAATGTATTTGGTTTGGTTGAGTTCGATGGTGCCTGCTACTCGGTTGCGGTGGATGGCAATCCCGAGGTAGTACTCGAGAGGACCCATGTCCTTCATCTTGAACCTTTTGCTGAGGTCAGACTTCAGCCCATCCAGCAGCTTGACCGAAGACGAGCAGATGATCAGATCATCCACGTACAGCGCAACCAGCATCAGCCCTCNGTCTCATCGTACTCGGAGCCCGGGCGTTGAGAGAACCCCTTAGCCACTACCCTTGCCTTGAACTTGTCGATGCTGCCGTCTTGCTTCTTCTTCACTCGGAGGACCCACTTGGATCCCACCACGTGGGCCTTGTCGGGTCTATCCACCAGCACCCACGTGCTGTTCTCGGCAATGGATGCGAGCTCGCTATCAACTGCCTCCTTCCACTTGGCCGCATCTGGGCCATTCATGGCCTCCGCCACTGTGGATGGCTCTCCCTGAGCCATGCACGACCAGCTAAGGCCGGTCCAATCATCCTCATACCGCAAAGGTGCTCTCTTTGGTCGCAAACTGCACCGGGGTAGTGGTGCCGCTTCTTGCTTTGGTGCTGGTGCTTCCACAGGTGGTGGTTTGTCGTCGTCCTCTTCGTCAGAAGAGTCGTCAGACTCCAAGTCAGACTCGGAAGCCTCAGACGCCTTGGTATCCGCGTCCATGTCAGATGCTGCATCATCCTCCGCAGCTACTCTCCCATTCCCACCACCTGCTGGCAAAGCGAGCTAGTTGTCGGGTGCTTGGTCTCCGGACTCAAGCAACACTATCCACTCTCCCGCTTTGGGAGTGAGGGTCGGGTCTAGCAGCTCTCCCTTTCCAAGGGTGCGTTCGTCGAACACGACGTCGCGGCTCCTCACGAGCTTGCCTGCTGCCTGGTCCCAAAGCCGATAGGCTTTGTGTGACGTGTCGTACCCAACCATGATGCACTTCTTGGAGCGTGCGTCGAGCTTGCCTCCACCTTCTCCCGACTGGATCTTCACCCATGCAGTTGACCCGAACACCTTCAGATGAGATGCATTGGGTTTCTTTCCCAACCATGCTTCCTGTGGGGTCTTCAGCTGCTTGTCCTGCTCCTTTCCACGCTCCCGCAAGGCGGTCGCTGGTGTGAGGTTCAAGAGGTAACAAGCCGTTGTTGCTGCTTCAACCCAAAAGTGCGGTGGGAGCTTGGCGTCAAAGAGCATGCTTCGCACCATGCCGAGTAGGGTCTGGTTCATCCTCTCGGCAACGCCATTGCTTTGGGGGTTGTAAGGGGTGGTTTGCTCGTGGCGGATGCCATGATGCTTGAGCCAAGGCTTGCATGCCTCGTACTCACCCCCGTTGTCACTTCGGAGNGGTGTGCGGAAGGGTCCACACACGTCACTGTGTATCAGTTCCAAGACGTGCTCCGCTCGTTGACCTCTTCTCCCAAACGGCTTCTTCTTTGCCTTCGCTTGGAGGCATGGTTCACACAATGTACACCCTTCGCCATGCTTCATGGTGCACCCTTCCATTCCGCGAACTACCTCTTGCTCCTGCATCTTCTATAGCGTGCTGTTAGCCACGTGGCCAAATCGCCGGTGCCACAGCTGAGCATCAGTGTCCTTGGTTGATGTGGTGGCCGCAACGGCCGCCGGTGGTACATCCTTCGGCTCCGGTGCCACTGTCTTGGTGGCACATGCGAGTCCCTCATCTGACGCCTTGGTGACTTTGGTTTGAAGCACGTAGAGGCCGTCGACTCTTGGAAATTGAAGCATGAGGTCGTCTTTTGTGTACAAAATCTGGATATCCTCGTTTTTTAGGGCCACCGCTTCCTTGTTGGTGAACACCACTATCATGTTGTTGTCAGTGATTTGTGACACGGACAGCAAGTTGGTTGCAAAGGAGGGCATGTACACCACTTTTTGAAGGTTGACTGCCTTCTTCGCACCATTCACGTTGAACGTGATCACCTTGTCCCCTTCGCCCATGGCTTGGAAGACGCCACCGTTTGCACACTTGATGCGCATGACAGATTCGGCCATGGAGACAAATCCACCCTTCTCTTTTGATGAGTGGTGGTTGGTGCCCGAGTCAAGGGCGAATGCCCCGGGCCTAAGGATCGCTGCGCCCTTCATGGGCAGCCCCCTAGCCATCATGTTCGTGAGCTCCTTCTTCTCCTTTCCACCTTTGTTCCCGCCTTCTCTCTTGGGACTACGACAGTCCCTAGCCCAGTGCCCAGCCTTGCCACAGTTGTGACAGTTTCCGGGCTTCTTGGAACTCTTCCCGCCAACATTGCCTTTCCCTCCACCGCCACCGCTTCCGTTGTTGCCTTGACTGGAGCGAGAGCTTGCACTTTGTCCACCGAAGTGCGAGGTATAGGCAGAGATGTTTGCCTCAGCGCCACTGCGTCGCATGGACTCGTTGCGGACGTGTTCGGCGACAGCCTCGTACGTCAGATCTGCCTCCTTCCAACCGCCAAATACGGTGATCAAGGACCCCCAGCTTTCCGGCAGCGCCATTAGAAGGATCAT
>SZWC01001707.1:245215-269096 GCA_023375785.1 Penium margaritaceum | reverse complement strand
GACAAGCTCTCGTTTGATGATGTGGAAGAGAGCCTGCTGTTTGAGGAGGAGCGCTGTAAGGGGGGAGAAGGAGGAAGCGGATTGGACTTAGCCCTTGTCACCAACATGAGTCATGGAGGTGGTGCTGATTCAACCAACGATGGCAGAGGTGGAGGAAAGAAGAAGGGAAATTGCCACTACTTCAAGAATCCAGGTCATTGGGCACG
Organism: Penium margaritaceum; assembly: GCA_023375785.1. NCBI lineage: Eukaryota > Viridiplantae > Streptophyta > Zygnematophyceae > Desmidiales > Peniaceae > Penium > Penium margaritaceum. The sequence goes on along the minus strand of SZWC01001707.1, from coordinate 268,890 downwards.
CGAATGCCGGAAGAAGAGGGCAGACCTTGCGGCTAGGGTAAGAGCGGGAAAGAGCCCACGCCTTCGACAGCGGCGCTGATTGGGAGACTGTATTCTTAAGCACCAACACTGCATTGTTCTGGATCATCGACTCGGGAGCCACTCGTCACATGACTTGTTGGCGGGAGTGGTTTGTTTTCTACACCGCTATTGAACATCACCATGTATACATGGGTGACAATTATGTTTTGATGGCAGTGGGAGAGGCTGAGATTGTCTTTTGTGCTTTTGTCAAGGGGAAACACGTGGAACGACGTGTGAAGGGGGTGCTCCATGTTCCGGGGCTGGCAGCAATTCTTCTCTCTGTTTCCACTATCATCTCCTAAGGCCTGCAGGTTCGCTTTTAGATTGGTGGTTGCACCATCTCAGCACGTGCGGGCCAGGTGCTTCCAAAGGCAGACAATGACAATGGCCTTTACCTTCGTTTCGTGGCATCGGAGAAGGGAGCTGCCTTAGCAGCAGCTGGGAAAGTGGGAGATAATGACATCGGCTTGTGGCATCGCCGGCTTGGACACCTCGGCTTTGGCGCATTCATCTCCATGGAGTAGATGGTGCGTGGCCTACAGTTGAAGGAGGTGAAGCAGCCCTATTTTTCAGCCTGCGAGAGCTGCATTGAAGGGCAGCAAGCCCGCAATCCATCCACAAGGGAGAGGAACGCGGTAGCTGAGCTTTTGTCTCTTGTGCACTCTGACGTGTGTGGTCCCATGCCATCACAATCCTTGTCTGGCAAGCTTTACTTTCTCATGTTTANAAAGAAGAAGGGAAATTGCCACTACTTCAAGAATCCAGGTCATTGGGCACGCGAATGCCGGAAGAAGAGGGCAGACCTTGCGGCTAGGGTAAGAGCGGGAAAGAGCCCACGCCTTCGACAGCGGCGCTGATTGGGAGACTGTATTCTTAAGCACCAACACTGCATTGTTCTGGATCATCGACTCGGGAGCCACTCGTCACATGACTTGTTGGCGGGAGTGTTTTGTTTTCTACACCGCTATTGAACATCACCATGTATACATGGGTGACAATTATGTTTTGATGGCAGTGGGAGAGGCTGAGATTGTCTTTTGTGCTTTTGTCAAGGGGAAACACGTGGAACGACGTGTGAAGGGGGTGCTCCATGTTCCGGGGCTGGCAGCAATTCTCCTCTCTGTTTCCACTATCATCTCCTAAGGCCTGCAGGTTCGCTTTGAGATTGGTGGTTGCACCATCTCAGCACGTGCGGGCCAGGTGCTTCCAAAGGCAGACAATGACAATGGCCTCTAACTTTGTTTCGTGGCATCGGAGAAGGGAGCTGCCTTAGCAGCAGCTGGGAAAGTGGGAGATAACGACATCGGCTTGTGGCATCGCCGGCTTTTACACCTCGGCTTTGGCGCATTCATCTCCATGGAGTAGATGGTGCGTGGCCTACAGTTGAAGGAGGTGAAGCAGCCCTATTTGTCAGCCTGCGAGAGCTGCATTGAAGGGCAGCAAGCCCGCAATCCATCCACAAGGGAGAGGAACGCGGTAGCTGAGCTTTTGTCTCTTGTGCACTCTGACGTGTGTGGTCCCATGCCATCACAATCCTTGTCTGGCAAGCTTTACTTTCTCATGTTTATTGATGACAAGTCACAAACGACGTGGTTGTTCTTTCTGCCCAGGAAGGATGAATCTTTTGATGCATTCAAGACATGGGAGGCTGCTGCACAGAATGAGAGTGGCAGGTGTTTGAAGGTGCTTCAAAATGATGGTGGAGGCGAGTACCTCTCCAATGAATTCCGCGACTTCCTCAAGAACCGCGGGATCCATCACGAGGTGACGCCACCCGCAACATGGCAGCTGAATTACGTAGTTGAACATGCTAACCGCACGCTCATGGAGCGTGTCTGCAACATGCTCAAGGACGCGGAGCTCCCACCAACATTCTGGACGGAGGCAGTCAACACTGCCGTGTGTCTGAAAAGCCGGAGCCCCACACGTGCCGTGCAGCTGATGACGCCGGAGGAGGCGTGGACTGGACACAAGCCGACCGTCACGCACCTAAAGGTGTTCGGATGTGGTGCATTTGTCCATGTGCCTGCCTCTAACCGCAACAAGCTGGATGCCAAGGGTGTGAAGGCTACCTTCCTCAGCTATGACACCATGGGATACTGGTTGTACAACCTTGCCGCACGCAAGATTCTCCGCAGCCGTCACGTGGTATTCAAGGAGGACGTGAACGGCTGGACATGGAGCCCTATGGATGAAGTCACCATTGTAACGGCACTTGAGCTAGTGCAAGCTGAAGAGCCTGGAGCTGAAGAGGAGCAAGGAAAAGGAAGTGGTGACAGGGCAGTAGNTTTCGTGGCATCGGAGAAGGGAGCTGCCTTAGCAGCAGCTGGGAAAGTGGGAGATAACGACATCGGCTTGTGGCATCGCCGGCTTTTACACCTCGGCTTTGGCGCATTCATCTCCATGGAGTAGATGGTGCGTGGCCTACAGTTGAAGGAGGTGAAGCAGCCCTATTTGTCAGCCTGCGGGAGCTGCATTGAAGGGCAGCAAGCCCGCAATCCATCCACAAGGGAGAGGAACGCGGTAGCTGAGCTTTTGTCTCTTGTGCACTCTGACGTGTGTGGTCCCATGCCATCACAATCCTTGTCTGGCAAGCTTTACTTTCTCATGTTTATTGATGACAAGTCACAAACGACGTGGTTGTTCTTTCTGCCCAGGAAGGATGAATCTTTTGATGCATTCAAGACATGGGAGGCTGCTGCACAGAATGAGAGTGGCAGGTGTTTGAAGGTGCTTCAAAATGATGGTGGAGGCGAGTACCTCTCCAATGAATTCCGCGACTTCCTCAAGAACCGCGGGATCCATCACGAGGTGACGCCACCCGCAACATGGCAGCTGAATTACGTAGTTGAACATGCTAACCGCACGCTCATGGAGCGTGTCTGCAACATGCTCAAGGACGCGGAGCTCCCACCAACATTCTGGACGGAGGCAGTCAACACTGCCGTGTGTCTGAAAAGCCGGAGCCCCACACGTGCCGTGCAGCTGATGACGCCGGAGGAGGCGTGGACTGGACACAAGTCGACCGTCACGCACCTAAAGGTGTTCGGATGTGGTGCATTTGTCCATGTGCCTGCCGCTAACCGCAACAAGCTGGATGCCAAGGGTGTGAAGGCTACCTTCCTCAGCTATGACACCATGGGATACTGGTTGTACAACCTTGCCGCACGCAAGATTCTCCGCAGCCGTCACGTGGTATTCAAGGAGGACGTGAACGGCTGGACATGGAGCCCTATGGATGAAGTCACCATTGTAACGGCACTTGAGCTAGTGCAAGCTGAAGAGCCTGGAGCTGAAGAGGAGCAAGGAAAAGGAAGTGGTGACAGGGCAGTAGAGGGAGCTGAGGAAGTGAACTAGGCGGCAACCAAAGGAAACAAGGAGGAGCAGCCAAGCAAGCAGCAACAACTGCCAAGGAGGTCTCTATGCCTCGACCAAGGTACACATGGTCCTGTGGAGCCGCTGTGGAGATCCGAGCGCATGGCAAGCAAACAGAGGCCGCTGGTGGAGCTGCTAAACCTGTGGACTTTATCATCTTCACAGGAGTCTTCTTACCTAGAGCTCCTCTTTCTCACCGTTGCTGACGACCCAATGACATTCAGCAAAGCCATGCGTAGTGACAATGCAGCAGATTGGCATGCTGCAGCAGACAAGGAGCACAAGACACTCATGAAAAGTGAGACCTGGACTCTTCTGGAATCTCCATGTGGCAGCCGTGTGATTGGCTGCAGGTGGATTTTTCGGCGCAAGCGCGGTGCTGATGGTAAGGTGGTCAGGTACAAAGCATGGCTGGTTGCAAAAGGGTATGCGCACACTGAGGGTGTAGATAACAATGAGACGTACGCACCCCGTTGCAAAGTTTCCCACCATACGTGTAATCCTTGCTCTTGCCATTGCCATGGACTGGGAGGTGCACCAGATGGATGTGACGTGTGCATTTCTACATGGTGACCTTGAGGAGGATGTGTACATGGAGCAACCAGAGGGGTATGTTGTGGAAGGGCAGGAGGATCATGTGTGCAAGCTTGTGAAGGCACTCTACGGCCTGAAGCAAGCACCATGTGCATGGTACCACAAGGTTGATGAGCAGCTGGCTAGCCTTTGTTTTGTACGCAGCAAGGCAGATCATGCAGTCTATTGGCGCACATGGGATGGAAGCCAGGTCATCATCCTGCTCTATGTTGATGGATTGCTTATCTCTTGTGACTCAAAGCCTCTCCTCGAAGATTCTAAGCAGTCCCTTGGAGCCAGGTTTGACATGAAGGACATGGGAGAACCGAGCTACTATTTGGGTCTCTAGGTGAAGCGTGACCGGCAGTATCAGACCTTGAGCTGTCGCAGCGCACTTACGTGAGCAACGTTGTCAAGCGCTTTGACATGGGAGGTGCACGGAAGGTGGTGACACCAATGGAAGTAGGAGCAAAGCTGAGCATCATGCAGGCTCCTCACGGCAAGCATCATAGCAGCCGCATGGAGGTGGTACCATACCAAGTAGCAGTCAGGAGCCTCATGTATGCAGCTATTGGCATGCGCCTCGACATCAGCCAAGGAGTGGGAGTAGTGAGGAAGTTCTGCTTTGACCCGGGTGTGCCACATTGGGAGGCCGTCAAGTGCATGCTGTGCTACCTTGACAGTAGCAACAGCCTTAGCCTCACCTTAAACAGCAACAACAGCCCCATCCTCATTGCCTATAGTGATGCAGATTAGGGCGGAGATCTGGACACAAGGAGATCGACAAGAGGTTTTGTGTTTTTACTTGGAGGAGCAGCAATCTGCTGGAGGAGTAAGAAGCAAGAGTGTGTTGCTCTCTCCTCCATCAAGGCAGAATACATCGCTTTGAGCGAAGCATCATAGGAAGCAGTGTGGCTGTGTGATCTGCTAGCAATTCTTGGGCAGCAACAAAAAACTGCAACAACCATCTACTGTGAGAACATGAGTGGCATCGCGCTGACGAAGAATGCAGAGTTCCACGCCCGCACCAAGTACATTGACCTGTGCTACCACTTCGTCCGGGAGCTCGTGGCAAAGGAGGTGGTGCACATCAAGTTCTGCCCCTCAAGCATGATGCTCAAAGATTTCCTGACCAAGCCGTTGGCAGCACATCGCTTTCATCATCTGAGGGCACAGTGTGGACTTGTGTCATTTTTACTCTCGCAAAGTGGGAGAATGTTGGACATGGGGAGCCAAAAAGTGACCAAAGTGGGTTGCTCGATAAAAATCATCAGGAATAATAGGTGAATAGAGGATGTTTTCCTGGTTCCGTAACACTTTACGGAACTTGATGCGGAGTCCGTTTGAGGGAGATATGAATTTTCAAGGTTTGATGGCAATGGGTCTGATTCAAGTGACGGCTCCTGCACTACCAACACCAATGACGGCCACAATTATTGGCCAGGGAGGTTTTGAGCGGCCTTCAAGGTAGAAAGGCAAAAGGAGGACCTTCAGGGAGCTTCAAGGAAGGTCCCCACCAAGATTATTGGTTGTGCAAATGGCAGGGATGGTAATTCTCTTGTGTGAGAGTGTGACTGCTGCTCATCTCGCTAGGCTAGGAGTGTGCTAGGAGGTGAACTTTGACAGAGTGGTTCTTCCAGATCCATGTGCCAAATGAGGCATACTTAGGCTTGTTAGAAATCTGTGCTAATGTTCTTTCTCATCCACGAGTCAAACCAGCCATTCGCACTCTCTACATAACTTGACACGATTCCGTATCTTTGTCTCTGCAGCCTACAACTTGTCTCTCACGTACAATTGCTCCTGCCTTGTAGCTCTTGGTAAGCTTGATCATCTCCCTGAGGGCTGCCTTTGATTGTAGCATCCTCCTGGTTTTGTCTCCTTCCATGGAGTTCATGAAGGAGGCCAAGGCATTCCTTCGGGCTACCAACAACATGAAGGACATCGGTCCTGAAACNCACCTTCAGCCTCCTTGCACATTTTTGCAATGTCCTTGAGCGAGATCCATTCGGACAGCTTTGCAAGTTGTACGGTACATGGTATGTACACCATACCTTGGACTCTGCTTTTGACAACAATGTTTGGCGGTGGTCGACTGCTACAAAGACAGTGACTGTGCATTGAGCCCTGATGGACGTACTGGGATAGGCAACATGCTCTTGCTGGGTGGCACTGCTATATCATGGCTCAGTGACAAGCAAGGTTGTATTACACGTAGCTCATGAGAGGTTGAGTACTTTGTGTTCAGGGCTGGGGCTACCAAGGGGATGTGGCTGTAACGTCTATTCCATGAGTTGCNAGAAATCTGTGCTAATGTTCTTTCTCATCCACGAGTCAAACCAGCCATTCGCACTCTCTACATAACTTGACACGATTCCGTATCTTTGTCTCTGCAGCCTACAACTTGTCTCTCACGTACAATTGCTCCTGCCTTGTAGCTCTTGGTAAGCTTGATCATCTCCCTGAGGGCTGCCTTTGATTGTAGCATCCTCCTGGTTTTGTCTCCTTCCATGGAGTTCATGAAGGAGGCCAAGGCATTCCTTCGGGCTACCAACAACATGAAGGACATCGGTCCTGAAACTGTCTTTCATCAAATGGGGATCATGCGTGGTCATCGGTAGTGAACACTCTTGCTGTATCGCGCACGTTACATCAGCATTGTGGAGGACCAGTTTGCCGACCTCCTTTGTGTAGTTCCCACAGCCTCCACCTACATCAGGATGCTCCGAAGGTGAATGATCCAACATAGCTATGGGAGATAATGGACAAGAGCATCTACCTGTACCTTGTTGGTTCTATGATGTACATGGCCACTGGCACACAACCTGACATTGCCTTCACCTTCAGCCTCCTTGCACATTTTTGCAATGTCCTTGAGCGAGATCCATTCGGACAGCTTTGCAAGTTGTACGGTACATGGTATGTACACCATACCTTGGACTCTGCTTTTGACAACAATGTTTGGCGGTGGTCGACTGCTACAAAGACAGTGACTGTGCATTGAGCCCTGATGGACGTACTGGGATAGGCAACATGCTCTTGCTGGGTGGCACTGCTATATCATGGCCCAGTGTATTACACGTAGCTCATGAGAGGTTGAGTACTTTGTGTTCAGGGCTGGGGCTACCAAGGGGATGTGGCTGTAACGTCTATTCCATGAGTTGCGTTAGTCTGTGCCTTGCATCAGTTTACATTCTGACAACCGGAATACTCTTTCCATTGCAGAGAAGTTTAGTGTGTTTCATATATGCACAAAGAATATTGCTGTTGAATATCACTTTGTAAGGGTTTTTGTCGAGCGACAGGTGCTCTCTGTTGTCAGGGTCGGGACGATCATGCAGCGGAATGACATCGTGACGAAGAAGTGGCACAGGGAAGGTCAATGGTGGCCATTCATTCTATTGGACTTTGCCCCTTACTTGAGAGTGGCTCAGAATGAGGCGTGTGTGAATATGGACTATTGAGCATTTTGTTGCACACCTGTGTCATTTCTCCACGTATATGGACATGCCTACCATTGGGTCATGGGGGAGTTTTGTGATGTGAGTCGTCCCCGTATTTCTGTACAACTTACTATGTCCACTAGGACGTATCCATGCTTTTCTAGATCCTTGATGCAGAGCCAACTGGTGCCGGAGCACCAACGGGTGGTGGCTCCACCCACTAACAACTATTAGACAGCTACCACAATGTCCCCGGTGAATTTTGGGTTGCAGTTGTTTTACAGTCGCTAGAGTTTTCTTGGAGGATTCATTCTTGAGCCCGTTTTGCATGTTTTGCACTGTGTGTCAACTGATTGATGCCGGACGTATGAATGTCACCAATTTAGTGTCCGGCCTTAGATTTTTTATCTCTAGGTTCAGACGGTGTTTTGTTCTATCAGTGTGTGCAGACCTATGCCTAGAAAAGTGGACTTGGGCCGGTTTAAGGACAAACTAACACTGGCACGTGCATCACCCATCGTGCACTGCAGTAGGTATTCATGCTGAGTGCTTGTCAGTTTTCATTTCTCTCTACATTACTTAGCTATTGGAGCTTATGAGAATTTTCACATCTCCTTATCCTAACCCTTGTTGTTCCATGTACGTGCTTGCTTGCTAGTGCTTCAGTAAACTGGGTAGTATCACCACATCAGCAGCAGCAAGGCTAGGAAGCTTCCTAATACATTATCACCTACATCAACAAGGTCCATCTTGTTATTCGCTTGCTTCCATGCAGGCAATGGACACTCACATGAAAAACAAAGGATGTCAATATATACCCCTCCCTTTACAAATCACAACAAGATGGTCAAACTAGATGACTTTGTAATGAAACATTGACAATGCTGTACAAGGTCGGATGTGATTTTGTTTACATGTACACACATGATGTGTGCATGAAACAAAAAGACACTGAGAAAGTTAGAATTTCTTACAAAACCTAAGTTAGCCTTTTGTCATAGAACAATGTTCAATTTGTCGTCACGTGGAGAGTTTGACTTGTGGAAAGGGCACATGGGTCTTATTTTCCTGAGGTAGCAACAAATGGGATATGGGTTTCGAAGGTGATGGTGCATGGGGCTTGTTTCTTCGAGGTTGGGACAAATCGGCTTCATTGTGGCGTCGTGTTGTGTCCTTGACGTACACGAGTCCCTTAACTCCGTGAGTGGGTATTTCTGCCCTCACTTCAATGGCCCACCGTGCGTTGGCCTCAGGATTTTCATGCGGATAGCTTGACCTAAGGTATTTCGTTTCAGAATATTCTGATGACTTTAATCACTTTCCAAAAGAGTCGTCAGGACTGTTGCAAACCATATTGATGTTTTGATATTGTTCGGTCGACTTCTTGAGGACACAGGAATTCCATGAAAATGTGCTTGGATATTCTCAAAGCCCCACAAATTCTTGGCAAATCTTCTCAAGGCAGCCACTCACAACATGACCTAGCACACCTTGCTCGACTTGCACATCCCAACTTTAATGACAAATGGCACAATACTGATAAAACCGACAGCCAAACCCGGTGAGGGATCCCTCAGGCCTGGTGAATCATTCACCCCCGGCGTTGTCCACCGGGATCACAGCTGCCACGATGCACATGAATCCAACATTCCAGGACTCCCACACACTACTTGAAAGATGGAGCAACTTTGCACATGTTACACTTGCCGACTTTGGAGAAATAAAGAAGAAGTCTGATGCAGGGTACAGGCTTCCTTGCCTGCGTGAAAATTCTAGCATGTCGGAGTACTCATGGCGATTTCTCAAAATCATCACCGGCAACAGCCTCGCTCATAATGAACCCTTTTATCACTACAACAACATCCTCAAGGTTGATATTCAGTGAGAAATTGCCATTTTGACATGGAAGATTACCTTCTGCAAATGATCATAGCAGCCAATTTCCTCGATATTGCCAGCTACAATGCTTGGATATAGGAATCCAACGGCTGACAACCGCAAAGCCACAATTCTCATCATGGAGGAGGAAAGTTTCAATTGGAAAAAACCTTGTCTCCAATGGAGATTGACATTGTCGATCAACGCCATCAGCGGACTTGCCAAAAACCGGGTCACACCTTGTGTGACTGTCAAAAATGGCATCAACAGGCCAAAAAAGGGGGGTAAGTCAAAGACAATTTAAGAGTCATGAAACAGCAAAGGACAGGTGTAGGAAACAAAGCCCCTATCCGTCCGGAAAAATCTCTGCATACCAATTGCCCATCTGAGCGGCTTACATCTCCGCAAACAAGGATTTCTGAGGTCGCACAGTTCGAGGAGGGATACAACGTTGAGCAACAGGTGATACTGGTATGAGTACAACCGAGGGGTTATAAGAGTTGGAGAATAGAACCGGCACTATCAGATATAGGAGCTTCTCATAGCTTCATTAACAATGACATGGTTTGGAAGTTGGATTTAAAGACCAAAGAGGGGGTGTTTGAAGAAAAAACAACCGCTGAACAATTGCACATCCTCGAACTTCATGAACCTCTCCAGGTATAAATTGGAGATCCGCACAATGTAACGACATGAACCACTTTCCCAATGAGTCCCCACAAAATCATCCCCGGGCGGGACTTCCTGTATTGGCGAAATCCACAGGTGGATTGCAGTGGTGAATCAGACAATGTCAGTCTTTATGGTAGATGAACAACCGTTGCCTCTGGTGAAGGGATCCATGACACAACGATGGTTACAGGAAGTAGCGGAGGTGGAAATGGCAGAGGAAGTTGTAGAGGTAAGAAAATGCCAATCTATATCCCTTGATGTCGACAAAAGACATTTATGACAAGGGGCTCAAGCATGGCTAGTCCACGTAGTGGCACAGGAAGCGGAAGAAGTCGTAGCAGCCAAGGTAACCACATAGGCCTTTATACTTAAGAAGTACGCAGGCGTCCTTGAGGAGTTTGTACCTGTTGTCAAGGAATTCAAAGAAGTTTTTCCCAACAAACTACCTCAAGATTCTCCTCCAGAACAAAAAGCCAACCACCAGATAGACCTGAAGCCGGGTAGCAGACTGAAAATAAGACAGACTATCGGATGAGTTACCACGAGCTGGCCAAACTAAAAAATAGACTGGATGAGATTCTTGATTAGGGGTACATCACGCCCACCACATCACCATACATGGCACCTGTACGTTTTGTAAAAACGAAACCTGGGGAGATGTGGATGTCCATGGACTAGTGAGCATTGAACAACATCACCACAAGAAACTGCTATCCTCTTTGGCAAGCACACAGACCTATCAACCAACTCTGCTAGGCCCAAATTTTGAACAAAATCAACCTTCTTAGCGACTATCATTAGATCCACGTATCTGATCAGGATGTCAAGAAGATAGCATTTTGCACAAGCTACGGATACTTCAACTTTGCTGTTGTGTACCTCAATGGCATTCTGGTGTACAACAGCATGCCTGAGGAGCCAAATGGAAATCTCCAAAACGTTCTACAAAGAGGANTGATGGACCTAAAAAAAAGTGGAGGCAATTGTTGGACCTACCAATGCTTGGGACGTCCAAGTACTTTTAGGCTCGTGCAACAACTACCATCGATTCATAAAGGAACACACACAAGTGCCAGTGCCTCTCTCTGATCTAACTCGTAAAACTGCCAAGTGAAATAGTGAGGATGGTGAACGAGAAGTGTTCAACTCTTCGAAAAATGCTCTGACCTCGGTGCTAGCCTTATGATGGCCATACAGCTCCGTACAACTTTGTACAACTCTGTATAGCTCCATACAGCTCTGTACAACTATGTACAGCTCCGTAAAGCTCTGTACAGCTCCCTGAAACTCCATACAACTTTGTATAAATCCATACCAGTCTCTATAAATGTTTCATAACTTGTTGCAAGTCCGTACAACTCAGTACAACTCTGTATCACTCTGACAACTCTGTACAAATCCATGGAACTCCATACAGCTCCGCACAACTCCCTACAAATCCCTTCAACTCCATATGACTTTGTACGATTCTGTACAACTCCATACAACTCCTTGCAACTGCGTAGAACCTCGTACAACTCCACAAAAGTCCATTATACTCCTTACAACTCCGTACAACTTCGTACAACTCCGTAGAACTTGATAAAACACCATAAAACTTCGTACTGCTCCCTACAATTCTCTGCATCTTTGTACAACTCCATAAAAATCCTTACAACTCCTTACAACACCGTACAATACCATGCAACTCTGTAGGTATCTGTATGACTCCACAGAACTCCGTTCAACTCCGTTCAATGTAACATAACTCTGTACAATTCTGCGCAATTCCGTACAGCTCCGTCCAACTCCCTACATTTCCATACGACTCTGTACAACTCCCTACAACTCAGTACCACCTGGTACAACTGTTTACAATTTTGTACAACTCCATGCGACTCCGTAAATTTCTATACAAATCTGTACAATTCCATACAACTTCCNACGACTCAATACGATTTTGTACAGCGCCATACACCTCTGTACAAGTTTGTAAAACTCCGTACAATTCCATTCAACTCAGTATAGCCCCATACAACTCTTTACAACTTTCTACAACTCCGTAGAACTCAGTACAACTCTTCACAACTCCGTAGAGCTCTGTACACTTCCGTACAAGTCTCTGCAACTGGGTACAACCCCGTAAAACTCTGTTCAACTTCATTCAACTATGTACAACTCGGTACAACTCAATGAAACTGGCTTCAACTTGCTCTAACTCGCTACAACTCTGCACAACTCAACACAACCCCGTACAACTATGTACAACTTTCTACAACTCCGAACTACTCCTTACAACTATGTACAACCCCGTACAACTCTGTACAACTCTGTGAAACTCTGTAAAACTCCGTACAACTCTGTAGAACTCCGTACAAAACCACCAAACTCTGTAAAACTCTATAGAACTCCGTACAACTTTGTATACCTGCGTTCAAATCAGTAGAACTCCGTACACTTCAGTACAACATTGTACAAATCCGTACAAATCGCTACAACTCTGTACAATTCCGTATAGCTCTGTACAGCTGCGTAAAACTCTGTAGAACTCCGTACACTTCAGTACAACATTGTACAAATCCGTACAAATCGCTACAACTCTGTACAATTCCGTATAGCTCTGTACAGCTGCGTAAAACTCTGTAGAACTCTATAGAACTTTTTACAACTCCATAAAGCTTGGTACATCTTAGTACAGCTTTGTATAGCTCCATAAAATGCTGTACAAATTTGTACTAATTGCTACAAATCTGTACAGCTCTGTACAGCTCCGTAGAGCTCTACTACATTTATACGACTCTGTATAACTCCTCACACCTCCTTACAACTCCGTACAACACCATACAACTCTGTAGATCTCAATACAACTCCATTCAACTCCGTACGACTCCATACAACTCCGTACAACTCCGTACAACTCCGTAAAACTTTATGCAACTCCGTGTAACTTTGTACAACTCCGTGCAATTCCGTACAAATCCGCCCAACTCTGGATATTTCCATATGACTTTGTACATCTCCGTACAACTCTGTACATCTCCATATATCTCGTGCAACTTTGTACAACTTGCTACAATTCGCTACAGCTCTATACATCTCCGTACACCTTTGTATCATCCCGTACAACTCTTTACACCTCCGTAAAACTCCATGCAACCTTGTACAGCTCCATACAACTCCATACAACTATGGACAAATCCGTACAACTCTGTACAGTGTTGTGAAACTCCGTGCAACTCCATACAACTCCTTATAGCTTGCTACAACTCCTTACAACCTTGAAAAACTCCGTACATTTCATCATAACTTACTGCAACTCCGTACAGCTCATTACACCTTTGTACACCTCTGTACAACTCCTTAAAACTCCGTACACATATTTACAACTCCGTTCATCTCCGTACAACTCCGTACAACTCCGTAAAACCCCGTACAACTCTGTTCAAATTCATACAACTTTGTACAGCCTTGTATACCTCCCTACAACTGGCTTCAACTTGCTATAACTCGCTACAACTCGGTACAACTCCATACAACTCCATACAACTATGTACAACTCCGTATAATTCCATAAAACTGCTTACTACTCCTTACAACTTAGTACAATTGCGTACAACTCTGTGAAAATCCATGTAACTCTATACAACTCCGTACAGCTCCGTACAACTTCGTACAGCTCCGTGGAAGTCCGTACAACTCCGTACAACTCTGTACAGTTTTGTGAAACTCCGTGCAACTCCATACAACTCCATACAACTCTGTACAACTCCATATAGCTCTGTACACCTTCCTACAACTTGCTGCAAGTCAGTAGAGCTCCGTAGAACTCCGTATAGCTCCGTACAACTTTGTACAACTCTGTATAGCTCCATACAGCTCTGTACAACTATGTACAGCGCCGTAAAGCTCTGTACAGCTCCCTGAAACTTCATACAACTTTGTATAAATCCCTACCAGTCTCTATAAATGTTTCATAACTTGTTGCAAGTCCGTACACCTCAGTACAACTCTGTATCACTCTGACAACTCTGTACAAATCCATGGAACTCCATACAGCTCCGCTCAACTCCCTACAAATCCCTTCAACTCCATATGACTTTGTACATCTCCGTACAACTCTGTACATCTCCATATATCTCGTGCAACTTTGTACAACGTGCTACAATTCGCTACAGCTCTATACATCTCCGTACACCTTTGTATCATCCCGTACATCTCTTTACACCTCCGTAAAACTCCATGCAACCTTGTACAGCTCCATACAACTCCATACAACTCTGTACAACTCCATATAGCTCTGTACACCTTCCTACAACTTGCTGCAAGTCAGTAGAGCTCCGTAGAACTCCGTATAGCTCCGTACAACTTTGTACAACTCTGTATAGCTCCATACAGCTCTGTACAACTATGTACAGCGCCGTAAAGCTCTGTACAGCTCCCTGAAACTTCATACAACTTTGTATAAATCCCTACCAGTCTCTATAAATGTTTCATAACTTGTTGCAAGTCCGTACACCTCAGTACAACTCTGTATCACTCTGACAACTCTGTACAAATCCATGGAACTCCATACAGCTCCGCTCAACTCCCTACAAATCCCTTCAACTCCATATGACTTTGTACATCTCCGTACAACTCTGTACATCTCCATATATCTCGTGCAACTTTGTACAACGTGCTACAATTCGCTACAGCTCTATACATCTCCGTACACCTTTGTATCATCCCGTACATCTCTTTACACCTCCGTAAAACTCCATGCAACCTTGTACAGCTCCATACAACTCCATACAACTCTGTACAACTCCATATAGCTCTGTACACCTTCCTACAACTTGCTGCAAGTCAGTAGAGCTCCGTAGAACTCCGTATAGCTCCGTAAAACTTCGTACAAATTTGGACAGTTTCGTAGAACTCTGCACAAATCCGTACAATTAAGTAAAACTCCACACAACTTGATAATTCTCTGTACAACTCTATACAGCTCTGTGTAACTGTGTACAACTCCGTAAAACACAGTACAGCTCCATACAAATACCTTAAAAGAGAAATGGTACAATGTGGCTATCATGCACAATGACCAACCACATTAGGCATATGTCACTAGCCATGACCAAGGAATTCCACTATGGGTGGCCTACATTGACGACTCTCAATACGAGTCACAACTGGCCAGAGGTGGGGTGTTGTGGTTTGGGAATACTAGGAATCAACTAGCAAGTACAAAAACCGGCAATTAGTAGTGGCAAGGTATGGCTACCATGCACATTGTTTGGTATTGGCAAGGCCCGCACGTTGTTCGGTCGAGCGACCGTTCGCGCATTGGTCATATGTATCCGGAGATGAACCTGCGCTGTCACTCTTTATTTTTCTCAGTGGCTGCACCCCTTGAAGCAATCTCCGAGATAATGTCCAACAGATTTGTGCCAGAGTTGTGCCACTGTTGTGCCAGAGTTGTGCCAGAGTTGTGCCAGAGTTGTTCCAGAGTTGTGCCAGAGTTGTGCCAGAGTTGTGCCAGAGTTGTGCCAGAGTTGTGCCAGAGTTGTGCCAGAGTTGTGCCAGAGTTGTTCCAGAGTTGTGCCAGAGTTGTGCCAGAGTTGTGCCAGAGTTNCGTACAACTCCGTACAACTCCGTAAAACCCCGTACAACTCTGTTCAAATTCATACAACTTTGTACAGCCTTGTATACCTCCCTACAACTGGCTTCAACTTGCTATAACTCGCTACAACTCGGTACAACTCCATACAACTCCATACAACTATGTACAACTCCGTATAATTCCATAAAACTGCTTACTACTCCTTACAACTTAGTACAATTGCGTACAACTCTGTGAAAATCCATGTAACTCTATACAACTCCGTACAGCTCCGTACAGCTCTGTACAATTCCATACATTTGTGTAAAACGTTCTACAACTCCGAACAACTCAGTACAACTCCGTAGAACTTGCTATAACTTTGCACACCTCCATATAACTTTGTACAACTATGTTCAAATCCATGAAAATCCGCACAACTCCGCACAACTCCGTACAACTCTATACAACTCCGTACTGTCCCGTAGATCATTGTATAACAACGTACAATTCCATACAGCTACATACAACCCCGTATAACTATGTGAATCTCTGTACAACCTTGTACAACTCTGTAGAACTCCGTTCACCTTGCTACAACTCCGTACAACTTGCTACAAATATGTAGAGCCCTGTATAGATCCTTAGAGCTCCGTACTACAATGTACAACACGGTTCATCTCCGTACAACTCCGTACAACTCTGTACAACTCTATAGAACTTCATACAACTCTGTACAGCTCCACACAACTCCATACAACTCTGTAAAACTCTGTTTAGCTCCGTACAACACTGTCCAACTTTGTACAGCTCCGTACAACTCCGTACATCTGTCAAACTCTGCACGGCACCGTACGACTCTGTACAACTCCGTTCAACTCCACACAATACATCACTGTACAACTTTGCGCAACTCAGTACAACTTGCTACTACTCGCTACAACTCATTACAACTCCGTACAACTCCGTATAACTCAGCACAATCCCATACACTTCCGTACGACTCCGTACATTTACGTAAAACTATGTACAGTTCCGTAAATCTCCATACAACTCAGTGTAAAACTGTACGAATTGCTATAACTCTGTACAAATCTGCACAGCTCCTCACAGCTCCGTACAACTCCATGTAACTCAGTACAACTCTCTACAAATCCGTACAACTCTCTAAAAATTGCTACAACTTCGTACAGCTCCGTGGAAGTCCGTACAACTCCGTACACCTTTTTCCAACTCTGTAAAACTCTGTACAACTCCATACAACTCTGTACAACTATGTACAACTTCATACAACTCCCTATTACACCCTACAACAATGTACAACCGTGCATACCTCCTTACAACTCTGTACAACTCCATATAGCTCTGTACAACTTCCTACAACTTGCTGCAAGTCAGTAGAGCTCCGTAGAACTCCGTATAGCTCCGTAAAACTTNATCTCCGAGATAATGTCCAACAGATTTGTGCCAGAGTTGTGCCACTGTTGTGCCAGAGTTGTGCCAGAGTTGTGCCAGAGTTGTGCCAGAGTTGTGCCAGAGTTGTGGCAAAGTCGTGGCAAAGTCGTGCCAGAGTTGTGCCATAAATGTGCACAAATTCTGTCATAGTTGTGCCATAGTTGTGCCATAGTTGTGCCAGAGTTGTGCCAAAGTGTCAGGATATGAATCAGACAGAGGAGAGCGAACCCTGGAAATCAAATTCTCAATAACGGTTCAGCTCCAGCTAGAACCACCTCGGTGATCGTATCAACTAGCCGTTAATGGTCAACAACCGACCAACAGCCTTCCTACCAAGAAATCCCCTAATAAAAGGTTTGACTGCAAGCACGTCCGGCTAGTGCACAAGAAGCCGNACAATTCCATACAGCTACATACAACCCCGTATAACTATGTGAATCTCTGTACAACCTTGTACAACTCTGTAGAACTCCGTTCACCTTGCTACAACTCCGTACAACTTGCTACAAATATGTAGAGCCCTGTATAGATCCTTAGAGCTCCGTACTACAATGTACAACACGGTTCATCTCCGTACAACTCCGTACAACTCTGTACAACTCTATAGAACTTCATACAACTCTGTACAGCTCCACACAACTCCATACAACTCTGTAAAACTCTGTTTAGCTCCGTACAACACTGTCCAACTTTGTACAGCTCCGTACAACTCCGTACATCTGTCAAACTCTGCACGGCACCGTACGACTCTGTACAACTCCGTTCAACTCCACACAATACATCACTGTACAACTTTGCGCAACTCAGTACAACTTGCTACTACTCGCTACAACTCAGTACAACTCCGTACAACTCCGTATAACTCAGCACAATCCCATACACTTCCGTACGACTCCGTACATTTACGTAAAACTATGTACAGTTCCGTAAATCTCCATACAACTCAGTGTAAAACTGTACGAATTGCTATAACTCTGTACAAATCTGCACAGCTCCTCACAGCTCCGTACAACTCCATGTAACTCAGTACAACTCTCTACAAATCCGTACAACTCTCTAAAAATTGCTACAACTTCGTACAGCTNCTCCATACAACTCTGTACAACTATGTACAACTTCATACAACTCCCTATTACACCCTACAACAATGTACAACCGTGCATACCTCCTTACAACTCTGTACAACTCCATATAGCTCTGTACAACTTCCTACAACTTGCTGCAAGTCAGTAGAGCTCCGTAGAACTCCGTATAGCTCCGTAAAACTTTGTACAAATTTGGACAGTTTCGTAGAACTCTGCACAAATCCGTACAATTAAGTAAAACTCCACACAACTTGATAATTCTCTGTACAACTCTATACAGCTCTGTGTAACTGTGTACAACTCCGTAAAACACAGTACAGCTCCATACAAATACCTTAAAAGAGAAATGGTACAATGTGGCTATCATGCACAATGACCAACCACATTAGGCATATGTCACTAGCCATGACCAAGGAATTCCACTATGGGTGGCCTACATTGACGACTCTCAATACGAGTCACAACTGGCCAGAGGTGGGGTGTTGTGGTTTGGGAATACTAGGAATCAACTAGCAAGTACAAAAACCGGCAATTAGTAGTGGCAAGGTATGGCTACCATNGTGGCAAAGTCGTGCCAGAGTTGTGCCATAAATGTGCACAAATTCTGTCATAGTTGTGCCATAGTTGTGCCATAGTTGTGCCAGAGTTGTGCCAAAGTGTCAGGATATGAATCAGACAGAGGAGAGCGAACCCTGGAAATCAAATTCTCAATAACGGTTCAGCTCCAGCTAGAACCACCTCGGTGATCGTATCAACTAGCCGTTAATGGTCAACAACCGACCAACAGCCTTCCTACCAAGAAATCCCCTAATAAAAGGTTTGACTGCAAGCACGTCCGGCTAGTGCACAAGAAGCCGCTGCTCCTTCTTTTTGTCCTATTCTGCCCTTAATATATGGAGAATGTTCATTCCCTCCCAGTTAACCAGAACAGCTCTTCTCATCCTGTTCCCTTTTGGTTCCGCGGCTTCGCCACCATGCCTTCGCTCTGCTCGGTCCCTGCCATCTTGCCTTCGTCAACCACTCACAGCTCGCAGCTCCTCGCTCTGTCACACTCACTCCTTCGCTCAGCACTCATCAGCCCATCACCTGCCTGGCTCTCACCTCTCTCTCTCACTGACTATTGTCTACCTTGCGCCTCTAGCGCCTCGCCTCTTCACAAGCTGTGTGACTAACTCCTCGGAATCGTTCATGCCTTTCTGCTCCCATCATTGTACTGCACAGTTTGCATGTTCCGTTGCTTTTGCCTGATTTTGCTATTGCCGTCTCCACTCCTGCATTCTTCTGACATGGTATAGAGTGTCAGGCAACATCACCTGGTGCCCCGTGACCCAGTCATCGCTTCGCCACCGCCATCATCTCACTTGTCTCTCCAGGATTTATCTTCCGCTGCCACCGGCGCCTTGCGTCTCCTAGCTTTGTTAGCTCGTGACGCCAGTAGCACCGGTTGCTCCTCAAGCTGAAGACATCTCCTGTCATCCTGATCAAGCCTTGCGCCCAAATCTGCGCCTGTGGCCTACACTTGGTGACACGACATTGATATCAGCCGCAAGAAGCTCTCGAGTCGCCGCCTGCCGACATCTTCCTCAAAGCTTCCTGCCGCTCGCCATCTGCCGCCTCGCATCATCTCAGCCTTCGCAAGTGCTTCTGCCTTCCTCATCCTTTCCATCTGTCTCATTTTCATCATCTACCTCAGCTCTCTCGTGTTCATCGCCTTCAGCCGCTCTCTCGCACTGCCACTGCTTGTCATCGGCAATGGCAAATTGCCTTCCGTCATCAGGATATAGGACACCGCCAGTCTTCGTGCCCGTCGGTCTCAGGCCAACTGGAGAACAAGTCGTCACTCTCCTGAAATCCACGGACCGGAATCCCCGCCCATCTCACGACTTGCCCTGCTACAGCCGATTTCCTCTTGCTGTCAGGATATCAGACACCACCAGTCTTACTGCCCGTCGGTCTTGCGCCAAGTTGGGGATTAAGCCGTCACTCTCCTGACAACTAAGGAACTGGTTGCCTCGCCTGCGCCCACTGCCGCTTCCTTCATAGCTCCGTCCTCCGCCTACTAATGTCGGTCCTCCATCACCCTCCTCACAACATCATCATCCGCCTCCTACTGTCACTGCTTCGTCAGCTGCATCTCACGTCGCCCCTCAGCCTCCGCACCTCATCGTCCATCAGCATCCATCACCTCTCCAGCCTACCTCGCATCAACCTCATCATTCAACTTCCTCTGCCGCTTCCGCTTCATCATCATCAGCATCACTCCGCAGCGCACGTGGTTCCGCCCTTGCACCCACTCAAGTCATTAATCGTTCCTCCGCTCTGTCATCGTCCGCATTGCTTCGTAGCGCGCGCGGTTTCGCCCCTGCGCCCACTGAATCATCAATCGTTCCTCTACTTCTTTCATTGCTCACCGCTCGGCACAAGGAATCGCCCGGTCGCATCGCCTGTTTTGCAACGACCTGCGCCCACACCAAAACTTCCGCAGCGCACGTGGTCTCGTCCCTGAGTCCACTTCGTTATCATGAGCTTCCGCCTCCTCATCAGCAATCATCAGCATCTACTGCCAGTACAAGGATCTGTACGAGCTAGGTGCCTGCTTCGCAGCAGCCTGCACCCACGCCAGCAGCAGATTTATTGAGGTACGTTGGCCCCTGCCTTCACCTTGCCGCATTCTATTCCCCTATTTTGCAGTGCACGAGGTTTTGCCCCTGCGCCCACTCCATCATCCGCCGCGCTTCTGCCAACCATCTGCTTTCATCATCAGCTCGGCACAAGGATCCGCCCGGTCGCATTACCTGTTTCGCATCGACCTGCGCCCACGCCAAAACTTCCACAGCGCACGAGGTTTAGCCCCTGCACCCACTCCATCATCGATTCCTCCGCCATCATCCGTTTCTCCACTTCCATATTGTCCTCAACTCGGCATAAGGATCCACGTGGTCGAATCGCCCAAGGTGCGACGACCTGCACCCACACCAAAACTTCCACCGCGCACGAGGTTTTTCCCCTGTGCCCACTTCACCATCAATTTTCCTCCACCAACCTCCGCCTTCATCATCTTCTCGACACAAGGATTCGTTCAGTCACATCGCCCATTCTGCGACAACCTGAATCCACGCCGCACATTACGCAGCGCACGCGGTTCGCCCCTGCATCCTCTCCATCCTCACCAGAATCTGTCCACTGCAATATCATTCTCCACACTCTCACCTACTTCGCTCTCTCTGCTGCACCTCTATGACAGAAGGAGGGTCACCTCAAGTACTTTCCAAGCATCTCCTCCAACTGTCATCCTACTCATGGATCCTCCATCTCAGTGGCCATCCATTGACGTCTTGGCTGAAGATGGATCCAACGTGCATTGGTGGTCAGCCTCTGTTCTACTCTGTGCCGTCGGATGGTCAGTTCACGGGCATTCCTTCGTCAACCTACTCCGCGGATCTATTGAGTACAACATTGACAGGGAAAGTCTGACCTCGGATGACTACGCCAACAACATACAGCAGGTTACCTTTGAGGCGGTCTGCAATCAACTTCGACCACTTGTGCATCCCTTCTACCATCATCACTTCAGAACAGCCCACACAACTCCAATGCTTTGGCACAAAATCCTTCAGCAGGGATGGAGGAGGCACTGGATCAAAGGCGTTTGCACCAACACGACCAACCTACCTACACTTGCTGAAGCAGTTGATCTCCTGCCCCCTCTCAGTCATCATGAAGGATGGAGACAAACTCAAGAGTGGGCTGAACAGGTCTACAAAAACACTGTTCTCAGTACTTCTGCTGCACCATGGAGTAACAGACTGAGTCCTATGCTGAATTCAATTAGCAAGTGCACAGAGAACTGAAGACCATAACACACCAGACTTATCATGACCTGATCGATGCATTCCCAGAAGACCTGGGTGACATGTGGTCACACTTCTTCTCCTCTCGGGGTATAGGGCGCTCCATTGCCATGGAACAGACCTATTTGTACAGATAATCTGTCAGATTCAAGGGGGATATCAGGATATGAATGTGATAGAGGACAGCGAATCCCGGGAATCAAATTCTCAAAAACGGTTCAGCTCCGGCTAGAACCACCTCAGTGACTGTCTCAACTAGCCGTTAACGGTCAACAACCGACCAACAGCCTTCCTACCGAGAAATCCCCTCATAAGCTGTTTGACCGCAAGCACGTCTGGCTAGTGCATAAGAAGTCGTTGCTCCTTCTTTTTGTCCTGTTCTGCCCATAATACATGGAGGATGTTCATTCCCTCCCAGTTAACCAGAAAACTTCTTCTCATCCTGTTCCATTTTGGTTCCGCGGCTTTGCCGCCATGTCGCTTTGCTCGGTCCCTCCCATCTTGCTTTCGCCAACCACACACAGCTTGCAGCTCCTTGATCCCTCCCACTCACTCCTTCGCTCAGCACTCATCGACCCATCACCTTCCTGGCTCTCGCCTCTCCCTCTCTCACTGACTACTGTCTACTTCGCGCCTCAAGTGCCTCGCCTCTTCACAAGCTCTGCAACTAACTCCTCAGAACTGTTCATGCCTTTCTGTTCCCGTCATTGCACTGCACAGTTTGCATGTTTTGTTGCTTCTGCCTGCTTCTGCTATTGCCGTCCCCAATCCTACATTCTTCTGACACAGAGTTGTGCCAGAGTTGTGCCAGATTTGTACCAGGGTTGTGCCAGATTTGTGCCAGAGTTGTGCCAGAGTTGTGCCACAGTTGTGCCAGAGTTTAGCCAGAGTTGTGCCAGAGTTGTGCTAGGGTTGTGCCAGAGTTATGCCAGAGTTGTGCCACAGTTAGCCAGAGTTGTGCCAGAGTTGTTCCAGAGTTGTGCCAAAGTTGTGCCAGAGGTGTGCCATAATTGTGCACAAACTGTGCCATAGATGTGCCATAGTTGTGCCAGAGTTGTGCCAAAGTAGCGCCAGAGTTGTGCCAAAGTAGCGCCAGAGTTGTGCCAAAGTAGCGCCAGAGTTGTGCCAAAGTAGCGCCAGAGTTGTGCCAAAGTAGCGCCAGAGTTGTGCCAAAGTAGCGCCAGAGTTGTGCCAAAGTAGCGCCAGAGTTGTGCCAAAGTAGCGCCAGAGTTGTGCCAAAGATGTGCCAGAGTTGTGTGAAAGATGTGCCACATTTGCACCATAGTCGTGCCATAGTTGTGCACAATTTGTGCGAGAGTTGTGCCAGAGTTGTGCCAGACTTGTCCCAGAGTTGTGCCAGAGTTGTGCCGGATTTGTGCCAGAATTGTGTCAAATTTGTGCCAGAATTGTGCCAGATTTGAGCCAGAGTTGTGCCAGAGTTGTGCCACAGTTGTGCCAGCCTTGTGCCAGAGTTGAGCCAGTGTTGTGTCAGAGTTGTGCCAGAGTTGTGCCAGAATTGTGCCAGAGTTGTGCCAAAGTGGTACCAGAGTTGAGCCATAAATGTGCACAAATTGTGCCATAGTTGTTCCATAGTTGTGCCAGAGTTGTGCCAGAGTTGTGCCAGAGTTGTGCAAGAGCTGTGCCAGAGTTGTGTCAGAGTTGCGCCAGAGTTGTGCCTGAGTTGTGCCAGTTTTGTGCCAGATTTGTGCCAGAGTTGTGCCAG
>SZWC01001707.1:138611-160129 GCA_023375785.1 Penium margaritaceum | reverse complement strand
AGAGGTACACCCAGCGTGCCCCATAAGGCATGACCTGGTCACTCGCGAGTTCCATATCGCCTGTGACGTTGCAGCTGATCTTATAGCCATCAGGCCTGACACTGAGGCGTGTGCACTTGCCACGCAGAGTTCCCCCTCTATGGCGCCTGACCCGGGCACATTGAGGGAGGCTTTCTCATTGCAGGATGCTGATGCCTGGCGAGCTGCTTGTGAGGATGAGTTTTGCGCTATCTGAGAGCACAGAGTCTACGAGCTGGTCGACCTTCCCCCTGGGAGGAAGGCGATTCACGTCAAGTGGGTCTTTTGCAAGAAGGTGAAGCCGGATGGCTCACTGGAACGCTACAAGGCCCGCTTGGTCGTCAAGGGGTACTCCAAGATTGAGGGAGTTCATTACACCGACACCTTTGCCCCTGTCGGCCGCATGACCTCAGCTCGAGCTCTGTTTGGTGTAGTGGCTCAGCATGACTGGGAACTGCACCAGATGGATGTGAACAACGCGTTCCTCCATGGCTCTCTGGATGAGGAGATCTACATGGCTCAGCCACCAGGCTTTGAGGACGTTGACAAGGTCTGGCACTTGCGCAAGTCCTTGTATGGCCTCAAGCAGTCTCCACGGTGTTGGAACCGGGAGATCACTGGCACCTTGACTCGCGCAGGATACGTACAGAGCGAGGCAGACCCCTCACTCTTCATCCTACCGACACCCGAGCGGTTCACCGCCATCCTGGTCTATGTTGATGACCTCCTCATTGCGTCTCCATCCCTGGAGGCCGTGAAGGAGGCCAAGGCTGTCCTGGAGACTGCCTACAGGATGAAGGACCTCGGTCCTGCATCGGTGTTTCTTGGTATGGAGATCGTACGAGATCGCAGACATTGGACAGTGTTGCTGCATCAGGCCCGACACGCACGAGTCGTGGGGGAGCGCTTCAGCGATCTCCTTGGTGCAGTGCCTTCCGCTTCCACACCTCTTACACCCGATGGGCAGGATGCCCTGAAGGTGGATGATCCTACACAGCTGGGGGAGACAATGGACGTGACCTTGTACCTCCGTCTCATCGGATCTCTGATGTACCTGGCCACCACCACGCGTCCTGACATCGCGTTCGCCGTCAACCTCCTCGCTCAGTTCTCGCAGGCTCCACGTGCGAGAGCCCTTCACGCGGCTGTGCGAGTGGTACGATACGTGGTCTCCACGCCGTACCTCGGACTCTGCTTTTGTCGGCAGTGTTCGGTGGTCCTTGACGGATACACTGACTGTGACTGGGCTTGGAGCCCTGATGGGCGCAGCCGTACTGGCTACGTGTTTCTGCTCGGTGGTACCGCTTTGTCTTGGCGAAGTGGGAAGCAGGGCTGCATTGCTTGTAGCTGGTCAGAGGCAGAGTATGTTGCTTTGGGCGCAGGGGCTGCTGAGGTAGTATGGCTGCAGCGCTTGTTTCTTGAGCTTGGGCAGTCAGTACCCGCCATTGTGCTGCGTTGTGACAACCAGAGTGCTCTCGCCATTGCGAAGAACTCTGGTATTTTTCATGCTCGCACAAAGCACATTGCGGTTGAGCATCACTTCGTTCGTGATCTGGTGGAGCGACGCGTGATCTCCATCATGTGGGTTGGTACTGACATGCAGCGTGCCGATTTCTTGACGAAGGCACTTGCTCGCGGAAAGTTCCTGGTGGCCATTCGTTCTGTTGGGCTTCGCTCCGTGCGTGAGTGTGGTTGAGTGTGGGATGTGCGTCTGCGTCTCATTTGTTTATGTCACTCACTATTGTGTTCGTACCAGTGCTACACGCGTATGGACATGCGTACCATCGGGTCATGGGGGAGTGTTGTGCTTTGTGCCGTTCGTGTACAGTTTACTGTGACCACTCGGCTGTGTCCATACTCGTGCAGATCCCTGAGGCGGGCGGCCCTGGTGACACCGGCGCGACGACAGGCGGCGGACTACCAGCTTGGAGCTGGCCGACCACTGCACCAGAGCCCGAGATGCCACCGGGACTCTCTGCTGTGTCTTCTACATCTTGTAGGCGTCTTTTGGCAGACTGGCCATGAGGCCTATTTGCATGCTTTTTGCATTGTATGCTCACTTTCTGTCGATGGATGCATGCATGTGACCAATCGTAGGGTCCGTCGTTTGATTCTGCACGTCTAGGTTCAGACGGCGTAGCATTCTGACATGTGTGCGCAGAGTTACGGCCAAAACAGTGGTTTTGGGCCGGTTTTAGGACAGCTCTTGGACTGCCGCGTGCGACACCCGCCGTGCGCCGCGGCAGGTATTTATGCCTTGGACCTGTCATTTGTCATTTCACTCTGAATATGCTATATTGAAGCATTCTGACACTGTGCCTTGTGTCTCCTAGCCAAACCCTTGCCGTTGTGTGTACGACCTGTGACTGTCGAACCGTCTGATCAGGCACTGACGGCCGGTCAGCGGCTGTGTTGCTAGGAAGCTTCTACGCACTTTCTCAACAGGGTGTGTTTGGTGTTCGAGCCCCAGGGAGGGGATAAACCGAGAGCGAGATCGAGCTCGCTGCTCGCTCGCTCTCGGCTCCCCCCCCCCCGTCACCTAAGACTTGGTGTGCCCGTGACTTGCATGGTTACTCACTTTTTGACTTCGTGTTCTCCTCACGCTCACACTCAATGGCTTGTTCTAAGGCCATCCATGGCTGCTCCCAATCCCACTCCACTCGTCCTTAGACATCTCTCTGTTTTCTACTGGTATCAGAGTGGGTGGGAGGAGCTATAGCGTAACAAGGAGCGTCGCTTCTAGTCGTCGCCCCGAAGTCCGTGGGACCGCCGTCAGATTCTCCGCGGCCCGCTTTCGCCTTTGTCACAGCCCTCTTGCGGCTCCAGCCCTCTCCAGCCCTTTCCATCCGTGGGCACCAACTTCCTGCTGCAACCGATCTAGTTGGGATAGATCTAAGCGTGCATTCGCACTTGGCCAACCGCTTGCACGCATATGCCCGTCCGTCCGCAGCAGTAGGTCTACTTCACACTGCAGCAGTCGTCGGTTGTACTACCCCTGCAGAAGGGGCAGCGTTGTCTGCGCTACCCCCGACTGTGGTAGCCAACGGTCTTGCGGCATTCCTCAGCAAACAGCAGCCACGCCGCCACTAGCCGCCACGTTGGCGGCTGACGTACTGCCTGACCGTCTGCAGCTACAGGACTACTTGACACTGCAGCGGTCGTCGTCTGCGCTTCCCTTGCAGAAGGGGCAGCGTCGTCTGCGCTACCCCTGACTGTGGCAGCCGACAGTCTTGGAGCATTCCGCGGCGGACTGCAGCCACGCCACCACTAGTCGCCACGTTGGCAGCTGACGTCACGCTGGCGCACCACGGGGACTTCGTCTCTGTCCCAGCTGACTCCGCACGCGAGGAGCGGCGGGCACCACACCGTGAACGCTGTAGACATCGCACCGGCATCGGATCCCCAGCGTCTGAATCCTCACCGTCACCTCGGCAGACTCCGGTAAGCTCTCCTCCCCTTCCCGCCCATCACGAATCTGGGGGGGTGTACGACCTTGCTGCTGTGGAAACTGTTACGTCCAACTTCCACGCCGCCTTACGCCGCGACGCCGTTTATTTGGCCAACGCACTCATTTGCGTGTCAGCTGCCGTCATCGACGCCGCCGCAGCAGCAGCAGCAACCTTTGCCGCTGCAGCTCGGGCGGCACGTGCCCCTGCAGCTACGTTGGCCGGCCGTGCAAAGTAAGCCTACACCAAGGCCGCCGTTGTGGGTGGGCCCGTTGCCGCAGCTGCTGCTGACATTGCCACTCAGGTCACAGCTGCTGTGTCCGCCTTTGCCTCCTCTCTCTCCTCTGCTGCATCTGCCTCAACAAACGTCACCGCAGCTGTTCGCGCCTCAACGTCAGCAGCAGCCACATCAGCCGCATCCTCATCCTCTGCGTCCATCTGCCTCGTGACAGTAGTTGTTTCCGTCTGCGCTGTCCTTGCCACTCTAGGGGCAGCGGCTGTGACTGGTACCCCACTGTTCTTGGTCTCAGCTGTCGCAGGAGTGTCCAGCCTTGCAGCCGTTGTGGCTGCCACTGTCCCACCTCTCCTTGCCTTTCTTCGCCCTCCACCCTCCTCTTGAGGGTTTCCCGTGCATGCTCTGCACTTTCTCTCTGTCTCCTGTTCTGTGCTGGCTTGGGGCTGGGGTTGTCTTGCAGCATTACCTCCGTGTGCTTAAAGCACCGGTCAGTTTTTCCACGACCACTGGGGCGGTGGAAACTCTGTCAAAAATTTTCAGTGGAGTCCCTTCTTCGTCACCATGCCTGGTGACAAAGATTCGGTCATAGTTGACTTGCAGCGTCAGCTTAACCGAGCTCTTGAGGCCCAGCGCGAAGCTGAGGACCGTCTCAAACTCGCTGCGGACAATCGTGCAGCATTTGCTGACGAAGTCGCTGCACTTGTGCTGAAGCGTCTACCCGCCGCATCCGCTGTCTCGCCTACTGGCTCCACTGCTGGCACCGCCGCTAGTACACCTTCTGCCTCCTCCTCTTCTTCTCAGTCCTCTACTGCCGTGGCTTCTGCAGCTGCCGCGCCCCGCCAGCATGACTTCTTCTCTCAGCCCCCAGTTCTCTCCTAAGGTCTCGCCTTCTCCTCGTGGGAAGTGCACTTCAGCGCTTGGGCACAGGGGGAACGCCTCTGAGAGTATTACTCTCCCCCTGACCCCTCCTCTTCTCTTACTCCTCTCCTTGCAGAAGCTGCTCGCGCCGTACGCGCCCTCATTCCTGCGGCACCTGAGAACCTGGTTGATGATGTCGGCACCTTCAACGCCGATCCTTCCGCTGGGCGTCCGGCAGACCCTGTTGGTGCATATACCGTGTTGCGTCGCCGCACTACGTTCACTGGTTAGGCTGCACAGAGTGCCCTCACTGTACAATTCAACACCCTTCTCATGCGGGCCGATGAGTCCGCGGATGCCTACTGGGCACGGGGGCTGAAGCTCCTCCGCGAACTCGGGCTTGCTGCTGCCCCTGGTCAACAGTCTGCCGTCCTCACCATGGTCAACGGACTCATCCCTGAGCTCTCCGACCTTCTGTGCGACGTCACCCCTGCTGAGCTGCATCGCCTTGCTTCTCTGCCTGTTCTGCCCCGGTCCCCTCCTGGCGTAGGGGCCCTTTGGGACTTCACCGCTAAGCGGCTTGCTACTTGGTGGACCAACTTGCAGAACGAGCGTCTACATCACTCCGCTGTTGCGGGGGTTGGTGCCATCACCACCACATCTGCACCTTCCACGGCCTCGACATCGTCTCCCTCCCCTATCTCCTCTTCGAACACCACCGCCTCCGCTCCTGCCTCCCAGGGACGCGGTCGCGGTAAGGGCAAGGGCAAAGGGAAGGGCAAGGACAAGCCCTCTGCCTCCTCTTCTCGTGCCCCTGGCGTTGTCGTCTGCTGGAACTCCAGATCCGATGAGCACTCTGCCCGGACCTATCCTGCTCCACCAGATGACCTTCGCCTCGCTCGGGCCATGCGCGCTCATTGGGCTCGCACCTCCGGCACACCTTCGCCGACCAGCTCCGGCTCCAGCACCTCCTCATCTGCGTCACCCGCCTCTTTCGGTCGCGCCTACTCCACTGTCGCCGTTCCTTCAGCTCCGCCACCGGTCCCGTACCCGTGGGGCTGGCCACCACCCTACGGCGCCCCGCTCTACGTCGGGTCCCCTTCCACTGGCTACACCGCTCCATCGTGGTTCCCGTCATCATCGGGGGGGTCGACACCGTCCCCTGCCCCTTCAGTCGCTGTTGAGAGTGAGCGTCATCCGGAGCAGTCCCGTCTTCAGCTCCTTCGCCTCCACGATCAGGGAGGTGAGGGTGGTGCATCTTTGGCCAGAGGTCATGCTTGCCAGACTGATGCCTTCCTTCGTGGTGACTCCCCCGGTCATGTCCTTGGGTCTCCGTGCGTGTCCGTACCCAGGGTTGAGCATTGGCAGTCTGTCGTCTTGCCCCGCTGTCTTGCTGCTTGCGACCCGTCCTCCCTTGCGTCGTTCCCTGTTGGGACTGTGGAAACTTGTGGTGTCCTTCCCCAAATGCGTGCGTCGGGTGGTTTCTGGATCCTAGATTCAGGAGCCACTCACCACATGACATCGGTACGCTCGTCGTTTGTCTCTTTGGGTCCGGCCGGTTCGGTCCGTTTTGTGCGTACTGGGTCCGGTCAGCTTCTTCCTGTTCAGGGCGTCGGTGTCGTTCGTTTTTTTGGCTCCAGTGTTGCACGTTTTTGGCCTGACGTGCTGTATGTTCCCTCCTTGGAACTCAGCCTGCTGTCGGTTCCATCCCTCGACGATCAAGGGATGGACTTCTCTGCTAGTTGTAGCGTTGGCACTGTTTTTCTGCGTTCCACTGGCCGCATTGTCTTGCGTGGTGTGAAAAGCAACAAGCTGTATCGCGTGCCTCTCCTGCTCTCGTCTGCACATGTCGTTGGCACTGCACTTGCTCATGTCGCACCCTCTCTCTCGCCCGACCAGGTGCGCCTGCTGCATCGTCGCCTTGCTCATGTGCATTCTGACGCTGTCACCAGCATGCTGCGCTTGCAGCCTGCTCTCGGGCTCTCACCCTCGTCCTTTCCGTCTCCTTGCCCTATATCCTGCTTGGATTGTGCCCAATGTAAGATGCACAGTGCTCCCTTTTCTGCTTCTGACTCTCGCTCTTCTCACCCTCTTGACCGCTGCATGCTGATGTTATGGCCCCCCTGCCCCATGACCTTGTAGGTGACGTTGGCCGCTATGTGCTTTGCCTCACTGATGACTTTTTGCATTACCGCTGGGTCTTCGCTCTTTGTCAGAAGAGTGAGATCTGTCCTTGTCACCTGGCTTGCTCAAGCTGAGCGTGCGTGCCAGTGTTCTCTACGTGTCTTTCGTAGTGATCGCGGCGGTGAGTTTCTCGGCCCCACCGCCCCTTTTCTCGAGTCGAAGGGGGTGTGTCTGGAGACGTCGACTCCATACACACCCCAGCAGAATGGTGTCTCCGAGCGCTGGAACCGCACCCTCGCCGATGGGGTGCGTACCCTCCTCGCTGAGTCCGGTCTCCCGCCTCTCTTTGCCTTCGAGGCTATGGGTTACATGACTTGGGCTTGGAACCGGGTCCCTCATGGCCCGCTTCCTCGCACCGTCACGCCTTTTGAACGTTGGTCCGGCACACGTGCCGACCTTCGACTGGCCCGTGTTTCGTTGCCGAGCATGCAGCGGCCCTAGCCATTGTGCCCTCCGGTGTTGTCGCTGAGTGCAACGCCACATCCGGCACTGCTTCTCTTGCCCCTGAACCGACCACGGCTCGTCAGGCTCGCATAGATTCTGATGCCCATCACTGGGAAACCACCATGCAAGCGGAGCTGAAGGCGCTAGATGATCATGATGTTTACGAGCTGGTGGACCTACCACCAGGGCGCAAAGCCATTGACGCTCGATGGGTATTTCGCCGCAAGTACAAGCCCGATGGCAGTCTTGACAAATACATGGCGCGCCTCAATACGAAGGGTTTCTCCCAAGTGCCGGGTGTTGACTTCGACGAGACCTTTGCGCCAGTTGGACGATACACCACAGCGCGCGCACTGCTGAGCCTTGTTGCGCAGCATGACTGGGAATTAGAACAGATGGACGTGAACAACGCTTTCCTGTACGGTCAGCTCGACGAAGAGATCTACATGGTTCAACCCCTTGGATTTTCTGACGGCATGAACACGGTCTGGCGACTGCGGAAGGCTCTGTACGACCTTAAGCAATCGCCTCGCTGCTGGAACCAAGAGATCATGTTGACCATTGAGAAGGGAGGATACAAGCGCAGCACGGTAGACCCGTTTCTCTGTGTCACCTCGAGCCCTGCTCCCTTTGTGGCTGTCCTCGTCTATGTTGACGACCTGCTGATCGCATCCCCCAGTCAGGAGGCGGTCAGCGCGGCCAAGTCACTGTTGCAGTCCACGTACAAAATGAAGGACCTCGGACCGGCTCGTGTCTTCCTTGGGATGGAGCTTGAGCGTGACCGATCTCGTTGCGTGCTTCATGTCCACCAGGCGGCATATGTACGCGGTCTGGGAGAGCGCTTCGCTCCCTTGCTTGAGACAGTGCCCAGTGCATCCACGCCCATGACCCCAGCAGGAGAGCAGCTCTTGAAGACACTGGACATGTCCAAGCTGGGGGAGGCAGTAGACGTGACAGACTACTTGCGCGTCATTGGTTCGCTCATGTACCTCGCGACCACGACCAGGGCAGACGTTGCCTTCGTAGTAAAATTCCTGGCCCAGTTCTCCCAGTGTCCTCGAGCACGACACATGGAGGCCGCCTTACGCGTTGTCCGGTATGCACTGTCCATGCCCGATCAGGCCTCTGTTATTGAGCACAGCCCTCAGTGGTAGTGGATGGCTACACCGATAGCGACTGGGCCCACGATACTGATGCTCGCAGTCACACTGGCTACATTTTCCTCGTTGGGGGGACAGCCGTGTCATGGAAAAGCAGTAAGCAAGGGTGTGTGGCACGCAGCTCTAGTGAAGCACAGTATGTTGCCTTGGGTGCAGGTACGTGTGAGAGTATCTGGTTGTGTTGCCTACTGCAGTAGCTGAGCGTCCCCATCCGCTCCATCACCCTGCGCTATGACAACCAGAGCACCAAAGCCATTGCTGAGCATGATGGCATGCATCACACGCGCACAAAGCATATCAATGTGGAGCATCATTTTGTGCGTGAGCGCATTGCCACAGGTGATGTCCAGATCGTCTGGGTCGATACCCGACAGCAGCGCGCCGATTTCCTTACGAAGGCTCTTAGCAGCAACGTGTTCAAGGCTGTAGTGCATGCTGTTGGGCTTAGGTGTACACGTGATGTTCCTGGGTGAGAGTTTGTCCTTGTGCCCTTTTGTACAGCTCAGTGTGTGTCACGTCTTGTGACCCTTGTCCTTGTGTGCGTGTGCGTCGGCTGCGGGTCATGGGGGAGTATTGGTTTATGGTATGTTGTGACCTCTTGCCTCGCTGCACGCTCCACCTTCACTGTCGCAGGTGACTGAGGATGAGGACCACCTTCAGTCGACGACTCCATCGTGTAACGGACCAGCAGTCGCAAGGACCAAGTGATGCAGGAACACAGCCTTTGGTTGTGCCATGTCCTGTGCCAGCCGGGCTCGTTTCCTGGCTTACTTTTGTGTGGCTCACACTTGCGTGGCGTGGTTTATGTTGAAGGTCGTAACAGGGTGTGTGTGGTGTTTGAGCCCCAGGGAGGGGATAAACCGAGAGCGAGATCGAGCTCGCTGCTCGCTCGCTCTCGGCTCCCCCCCCGTCACCTAAGACTTGGTCTGCCCGTGACTTGCATGGTTACTTTGACTTTGTGTTCTCCTCACGCTCACGCTCAATGGCTTGTTCTAAGGCCATCCATGGCTGCTCCCAATCCCACTCCACTTGTCCTTAGACATCTCTCCGTTGTCTACACCCCCCCCCCTCCAGCTCTGTAGAGCTTGCAACTGAGCTTTCTAGCCAATCAGAAAAATGACCTATTTGATGGCTGGCAGGGTTTTCTTTGTGAGCCCTGCCAGACGGCCGACAGTTGAAAACCCCAGCGTCGTCCGTTTTGCCTGAAAACTGGACCATACCATAACTCCAACGCTGCAAATGCTGTCGTGCAGTCGTTATCATCTAGAAAAATAACATAGAGGAGTTATGGCCACCTAGACCCATGCAGCGTCTACACTAGTCCCCGGTAACAACAGTGCCCGATCAACATGAAACTTGGACCCTAAATAGAACATAACGGTGCAGACGCAATGGTGCAGTCAGATCCAGCACTCAATGCATGCAAACAGCATCTGCAGTGGTAGTGACCGCCAACGACACGACTGCCGAGGAGGCCTACCGATGGAGCTTAGCACGTCGATCGTTGGAGGGAGGAGGCTCCAACGAACTGTGTGTAGGCCTCATCGTGCGTCAGCTCCATCGGACGATACTCCACCAGCGTCGTGTCTTGCCGTCAGTCATCTGCACGCCGATGTACACAAGCCGTGAGGACACAACAGAGCACAATGAGGGATGCGTGAAAACCAACACTCCCCCATGACTCACAGGCGCTGTGCACGTGGACGGTCAGAGAGCACAGAGACCAAATGGGCAGGGGTAGAGAGAAAAGGGACTCACGGACGCACAGCGACTGCGCTCACAGCCTTCTCGAACGAGTCACGTTTCAATGCCTTGGTCAACAAGTCAGCCAACTGTTGTCTCAACCCACAAAATGGTGATGCTGCCGTCATGTAACTGTGAATGCACATAGTGATACTCAACATTGATGTGCTTTGTGCGTGTGATGCACGTTGTCTTTCTCGGTAAAGGCCATGGCACTCTCATTGTCACAATGCAATGCAATGGACGTGACTGACTGACACAGCTTGGACAACAGGCGACGCAGCCACACGCTCTGACACGTGCCGGAACCAAGGGCCACATACTCAGCCTCAGTAGTGTTTCATGCAATGCAACCTTGCTTGCCACTATGCCAGGACACAGCTATGCCGCCAACAAGAAAGATCCAGCCA
Organism: Penium margaritaceum; assembly: GCA_023375785.1. Taxonomy (NCBI): domain Eukaryota; kingdom Viridiplantae; phylum Streptophyta; class Zygnematophyceae; order Desmidiales; family Peniaceae; genus Penium; species Penium margaritaceum. The sequence goes on along the minus strand of SZWC01001707.1, from coordinate 149,631 downwards.
GCACGACTCTTACCGTCTAGACAGCCGGCCCAGTCACTGTCGCTGTAACCCTCCACAAGAACGGACGGCTGTTGACGAAACATGAGGCCTCGCGGTGGGGTCGAGACGACATAGCGCAGTACACGGATCGCAGCCTCAAAGTGGATGTGACGCAGCTCCTGAGAGAACTAGGATAAGAGCTTAACGGCTGTAACGGGTCGAGTCTCTAGCTCCTGTTGTGAAGTCGTCGTCTGAATTTGCACAATGGCGTTCTCAGTCCGCGTCAGGGATTTACCCCCTTCGTAGGATTGAGGGGCAATCATCATCAATGACCCAGAGCAAGGAGACTCAAATCTTTCAAGTCTCTGGAGGCCCATTTCCGTTTTTAACCTTACCCCTAGTTTTGGGACCCAAACCGGGAGTTTTTACCTCGAACTCATGTGTTCGCACGAGTTTTTTTGTTGTTTTACATCGAAGTTCATCGCAAACGAACTTCGACTTACGTTTTGACGTTCAGGCACAAAATCGTCGCGTGCGAGACACATTGGCGATTTTGCACCAGCTTTCTCTCGTCTCTCGTCATTCGTTCCCCTCCCTTGTCCTTGCTTTCTCGCTTGCATGGAGGGCGAGCAAGTGCAAGGGCACGAGGGCACGAGGCCTCGCCCTCAAGACCCTCGCGGGCCCTCAGCCGCCGATCGGGCTCAGACCACGATCCGCGGCTGGCGGCTGTCCGGCCGGTGGCCGGCCGGTCACTAGGCTGGCCGTAGGTCATCCAACACGCCGGAAGCCATCTGCAGGCAGCCAGCCTTCACTGATGTGAGGGGTGGTGCGCAACCACCCCTCGCTTCAGAGAGGAGGTAGGGCCGAACCGGCCCTCTTACTACATTCCTCCCCACTTCTTATGAACCGTCTCGGTTCATGAACGACAAGCAGGATTGTCAGTTAGTCAGTCATCAACATTGTGAAAGAAAAGTATTAATTTCAACCACCAGCTAAACATGAACACGTGCATGGTACTTGGACCTAAGCTACAGCTTGTAGGTCAACATAGCTAGCGGCCTCCCCGTTTAGGCGAGATCGTACGCGCGACAGCCATGTTGGGCGTCCCCAACCTCCTATGGTCGTTGTCCATGAATGCCGCCCTACGGGAATGTTGTTCACCTTTTCCACGTTTAGGTGGTGCCTCCAGACATGCGTTGATCTATACGAGGTGCCAGCTCGCTCCAATACTCGTTGACCACCCCTGTGGGCAACCGAGACTCGGCCTCCCATGAATTGTGTTAAGGTCCACACACGACCCAATGAACAAGGTATTCCCTAACAACCCGCGACCCAAGAGTACGCTTTCAGTACTGGAGTAGACAAAGGACCTTGTATCGGCCGTCGGTAGCAAGTACTGTCGGTTGAGGTTGAACGGTTCCCTCTGCTGTGTATGGAGCCAACAGACTCATATGAAACACATCACGTATGTTCATACTTGGCGGAAGGAACAATCGGTATGCCACCGACCCGATGCGTGCAACGATGGGAAACGACCCAATCCACTTTGGTAGAAGTTTTCGTGCCCCAGGCGAATTCAGCCAAAAATCCTTTGTGCTAAGAAGCACTTTGTCACCGATGTCAAATGAGAACTCAGGGCGAATTTTGTCGGCATATGCCTTTGTCGTTATCAAGCAGCTTGAAGGCGACCCTTCGCCTCCTGTAACGAGGAGTCTATGCGCTCAGCAAAGGCTTGAGCAGAAGGAACCTATCCTCCTGTACTCCCACTCTTCACCAATGAAGAGGGCACCACTGGATGCCGACCATTGTTCAACACAAACCATGTAAACATTGTAGACTCGTTCACCAAATTGTTCATCGCAAACCCTGCAGGTGCTAGGAATTCGTCACACTCATTCATGGCAGGGTCCACGTACATGGGGAGCATTTGTTCTAGAGTGCGGTTCATGCGTTCTATTTCTCCGTCAGTTTAAGGGTGAAACACTGTCGACATTTGTGACTCACTACCGAAGTACTCGTGCATCTTTTGCTAGAACTTACTAGTAAATTTTTGATCTTGATCGGAGATAATGCACAACAGCAAGCCGTAGTACTTTACGACACCTTCAAAGAAGAGACAAGCGGTCTTCTCTGTGTTTTCATCAGTGGTTGTAGGAATGAATTGTGTCATCTTAGTCATAAGATCCACAATCACTAGTATTGCATCGTGGCCACGGGCCGTGTCCAGAAGACCAATCATGAAGTCCATGCTGACGCACTCCCATGGAGTCCCAGGAATGGAAAATTGTTGGAGGAGTCCAGCATGCTTCTTGTTACTAGCCTTATTGCAAAGACATGGGTCGCATGTCATGCAATACTTACGGACATGGACACTCCATCTTGGCCACCAATAGTGGTCCGAGATTGCCTGTCCGGTCTTTTGAGGTCCCACATGACCTGCAACCGGCGGGTTGTAGAAGTAGGAGATAATCTATGCTCAAAGGTCTCCCGAGTTTGGCACGACAACTTGTTCTCCGTGCGACAAGATTCCTGCAGCCTCCACCAAGCCGTACTTATCCAGATTTCGAGAGTCTTGAAACCAAGAATCCACATCGTACCCCATCCGGATCCTATTAACAAAACCGTAGTAATGGATAATCTCTCGTGGTGGTTTTCGCAGAGGTGGAGGGGGATCTGGTGATTGTACTGTTGTTGTTACAATGGCCATAAAACACCCACCGACCTCAGTGGTTGCTCTAATTTCCAGAAGCTGGTAGTTTAGTGGATCGGCCACATTGATGCGTCCTGGCCAATATTCCCATGTGAACGAGAATCGGCTCAGGTACTCGCTCTAACGTGCCTGTCGTCTTGACAGGATCGGTTGCGTTTGGAAAAACACCAATGAATTATGATCGGTCACGACCGTCACACCCGCTTCAGCACCCTCCAGGTAGCAACGCCACAGCTTGAAAGCGTGTACTACCGCAAGGAGCTCTTGATCCCCAGTTGTGTACCTCGTTTCCGCGGGGATGAGCTTTTGGCTCGTATACGTAACTGGGTGACCGTTCTGAATGAGAACGGCTCTGAGTCCTACTACCGATGCATGGCATTGAACCTCCCATTGTTGCGATGGATCGGGAAGAGCTAAGACAGGTGCTGTGGATAGAAGCTCTTTGACTTTGAGAAAGGCGTTCTACCAATCAGATGTCCATTCCCAACACACGTCTTTTCACGTGAGCCTAGTTAGCGATGCTACCAGGGGCAAATACCCTTGCATGAACCGTCAAAAGTAGATTGCAAGGCCGAGGAAAGACCGAATTTGACCAACATTTTCCGGGCATGGCCAGTCCACCACGGCTTGGAACTTTCGTGGGCCAACACGGATGCTGTCCTTACCAACGATGTGTCCAAGGTATTCGAGCTCATCTTGTACAAACTTGCACTTGCTCAATTTCACGTAGAACTTCTGTTGCCAAAGGCTCACGAGGACTTCACACAGATATTCTATGTGCTCTTCCATGGATTTGGAGAAAACCAAGATGTGGTCCAGGTAAACCAAGACAAACTCATCGAGTTGCTTGGAAAACATTCGGTTCATTTCTCCTGGGAAGGTTTCCGAGGAGTTTGTTCGCCAGAAGCATAACACCTGGAACTGATAGTGTCCCATGTGCGTTCAAAACGCAGTTTTTGGAACATCATCTTCCGTGATGCGGATTTGATGGTACCCTTAGGACAAATGCAAGGAAGAAAAAACTTTTGCCCCTTGGAGTTGGTCAAGAAGGTCCTCAATCCACGGTAAGGGGAATCGATTTGTCACCGTCAGGTTGTTCAACGCCCGGTAATCCACGCACATGCGTGAAGCACTGCCGTTTTTTTTCACAAAAAGGATCGGCGCACCATACGGCACGCTACTAGGCTCAATCCATCCTTTTGCAAGGTACTCTTTGATTTGGCGTTTGGCCCTTTGCCTTTCTGCTGGACTAAGGCGATACATAGGTCTAAACAGAGGATTCACCTCCGGTTGCAGCGGAATCGTGTTACCCATGTGTCTTTCTGGTGGAATCCCAGCCGGTGGGTCTTGGAATACAGCTGAGAACTCTGCCAATAGAGATTTGATCTCTTGTGGCCTGTCTTCCTTCACGTCGTCCTCCACTTTCTGCAGCTGAGCCAAGAAACATCGACAACCTTGTCGAATATGTCTATTGACCTACAGAAGCTGGCATGGAATTTGAGTCGGGTCGGTGATAATTCCGTACTCGGAATCAACGTAAAGCGACGCAGTCCTTTTCGGAGGATCAAACTCTTTGATTCAAAGTGCATTAGAGCCTTTGTAATGGGTCGAACCTCCACCTCCTACTCTGAAGTCATCGTCGGAGTTTGCACGATCGTGTTCTCAGTCCGCATCAAGGGTTTACCCCCTCGCATGACTAAGGGGCAATCGTCATCAACGACCCAGAGCAGGGAGACTCAAATATTTCAATTCTCCGGAGGCCCACTTCCGTTGTTAACCTTACCCCTGGTTTTGGGACCCAAATCAGGGGGTTTTACCTTGAACTCGCGTATTCGCATGAGTTATTTGGTCATTTTATGTCGAAGTTTGTCGCAAACAAACTTCCATTTCTGTTTTGACGTTCTGGATTGAAATTGTTGCGTGCGAGACACGCTGGCGATTTCATGCCAGCTTTCTCTCGTCTCTTGTCCCTTGTCCGCCTCCCTCGTCCTCGCTCGCTCGATTGTGAGGAGGGAGAGTGAGGGCAAGGACACAAGGCCACAAGGCCTCGCCCTTGAGGCCCTCGCGGGCCCTCAGCCGCCGATCGGGCTCAGACCGCGATCGGCGGCTGACGGCTGGCCGGCTGGTGGCAGGCCGGTCACTCGGCCGGCCGTCGGCCGTCCAGCCGACCGGTAGCAAGCTGGCCGATGGCCAGCGAAGTGCTGGCTGTCAGCCAGCCTTCACTGATGCGAGGGGTGGTGCGCAATCACCCCTCGCTTCAGCGAGGAGGGAGAGCCAAACCGGCCCTCCCACTACATTCCTCCCCACTTATTATGAGCCGTCTCGGTTCATGAACGACAAGCAAGATTGTCAGTTAGTGAGTCACCAACATTGTGAAAGAAAATTAAAAATTTCAATCACCAGCTAAACATGAACACGTGCATGGTACTTGGACCTAAGCTACAACTTGTTGGTGAGCGCGGCTAGCGGCCTCCCCCCTTTAGGCTGGAGCGTCCGCACGACAACCATGTTGGGCGTCCCCAACCTCCTATGGTCGCAGTCCATGAATGCTGCCCTGCGGGAGTGTTGTTCACTTTTTCTGCATTTAGGTGGTGCCCCCTGACACGCGTCGCTCTGTGCGACCTGCCAGCTCGCTCCAATACTCGTTGACCACCCATGTGGGAAATCGAGATTCGGGCTCCCATGAGTTGTGTTCAGGTCCACACCCGGCCCAAGGTATTCCCTAACAACCCGTGACCGGAGAGTACGCTCTTGGTACAAGAGTAGACAATGGACCTCGTATTGGCTGTCGGCAACAAGTACTGTCGGTGGTGGCTGAACGGTTCCCATAGCCGTGGATGGAGCTCATGGACTCACATGAAACACGTCATGTATCTTCATACTAGACGGAAGCACCAATCGGTATGCCACCGACCCGATGCGTGCAACGATGGAAAACAACCCAATCCACTTCGATAGAAGTTTTTGTACCCCTGGCAACTTTAGCAGAAGATTCTTAGTGCTAAGAAGCAATTTGTCACCGATGTCAAACGAGACTTCATGCCAACTTTTTTTGGCATATGTCTTTTGTCGTTGCCGAGCAGCTTGAAGGTGACCCTTCGCCTCCTGTAACAAGGAGTCTATGCGCTTGGCAAAGGCTTGAGCAGAAGGAACCTATCCTTCTATACTTCCACTATTCACCAATGAAGAGGGCACCACTGGATGCCGACCATTGTTCAACACAAACGGTGTGAACTGTATAAACTCGTTCACCAAGTTATTCACTGCAAACTCTGCCGGTGCTAGGAATTCATCCTAGTCATTCATGACAGGGTTCACGTACATGCGGAGCATTTGTTCCAGAGTGCGGTTCATGCACTCTGTTTTGTCTGTCAGTTTGAGGGTGAAACGCTGTCGACATTTGTGACTCACTACCAAAGTACTCGTGCATCTTTTGCCAGATTGTCCTAGAAAACTTTCGATCTAGATCGGAGATAATGCGCAACGGCAAGCCGTGGTACTTTACGACACCTTCAAAGAAGAGATGAGCGGTCTCTTCTGCGTTCACGTCAGTGGTTGTAGGCATTTATGGTTAATCGCCTCCAAAAAATAAACTCTTCATATAGTGTACATGTCACATGTATGCCTCTGTAAATTTCATGGTATCTTCGTGGAAGTTACATTAGAATTTACCTTACTACGTATGTTCATATATATAAGCATGTATTTGTATGATTTAACACGCGAACGTTCTTGGAAGGCTTGTAATTAAGTTTTAAACACTCAACAAGTACCATGCTTTCTTTTTCCACAACTCAATTTACAGTTCGCTTACAGAGACGTACATTTGTACTGAGACCTTTAAAGTGCTACTACTATAACGACTTACAACGCCTGTTTGTGGATGCAATACTCGGCGGAAACATAATGGCCACGAAGTTGCATTCCGTGGTTGAGGTCTTTTTATTTTTCATTGCCTGGGCTCCTGCTGGGTCCCACGGTAGTGGGGAGCACGCTCCTCCAATACACTTTACTTTTTTGGAGGAGGGGGGATCTCCGGATCCCATGTTGCCCCCCCCCCTTCCTCCAAACAAGTAAAGTGTCTTAATGGAGTGTCTATGATCTGTGTATCTTATGGACATGTGGAAAATACACGAAGTGTACAATACACTTCGTGTATTTTTACATGTCTGTGAGATACACAGATCACATACACTCCCCTAACACACTCTGCCCATTTTGAAGGGGGGTGGATATCTAGCTCCCATGTTGCCCCTCCCCCCTCCAAAACAGGCAAAGTGTATTGGACGAGTGTCTATGATCTGTGTATCTCGTGGACATGTGGAAAATGCACTAAGTGTATAATACAATTGGTGTATTTTTCACATGTCTGTGAGATACACAACTCATATACACTCCCCTAATTCACTTTTCCATTTTTAGGGGGGGAGGATCCCCCGCTCCCATGTTGCCCCCCCCCTCCCAAATAGGTAAAGTGTATTGGCGGAGTGTATATGATCTGTGTATCTCACAGACATGTGAAAAATACGCTAAGTGTATAATACACTTAGTGTATTTTTCACATGTCCGTGAGATACACAGATCATATACACTCCCCTAATACACTCTGCCCTTTTGAGGGGGGGGGGATATCCAGATCCCATGTTGCCCTCCCCCTCCAAACAGGCAAAGTGTATTGGAGGAGTGTCTATGATCTGTGTATCTCATGGACAAGTGGAAAATACACTAAGTGTATAATACACTTGGTGTATTTTTCACATGTCCGTGAGATACATAGATCATATACACCCCCCTAATACACTTTTCCCTTTTTAGGGGTGGAGGATCTCCTGCTCCCATGTTGCCCCCCCCCTCCAAACAGGTAAAGTGTATTGGGGGAGTGTATATGATCTGTGTATCCCATGGACATGTGAAAAATACACTAAGTGTATAATACACTTAGTGTATTTTTCACATGTCCGTGAGATACACAGATCATACACACTCCCCTAATACACTCTGCCCTTTTGGGGGGGGGGGTATCCAACTCGCATGTTGCTCCCCCCTCCAAACAGGCAAAGTGTTTTTGAGGAGTGTCTATGATCTGTGTATCTCATGGACACGTAGAAAATACACGAAGTGTATAATACACTTGGTGTATTTTTCACATGTCCGTGAGATATACAGATCATATACACTCCCCAAATACACTTTTCTCTTTTTGAGGGGGGGGGAGGATATCCCACGTCCATGTAGCCCCTCCCCCTCCAAACAGGTAAAGTGTGAAAATACACTAAGTGTAGTATACACTTAGTATATTTTTCACATGTCCGTGAGATACACAGATCATAGACACTCCCCCAATACACTTTACTCTTTTGGAGGGAGAGGGGGGGATCTTTGACTCCCATGTCCGCCCCTCCCCCCCCCCCACAAGTAAAGTGTATTGCGAGAGTTTCTATGATCTGTGTATCTCACAAACATGTGAAAAATACAGCAAGTGTATAATACACTTGGTGTATATTTCACATGTTCGTGAGATACACAAATCATACACACTCCCCTAATACACTTTGCCCTTTGTCAAGGGGGGAGGAGGATCTCCCGCTCTCATGTTAACCCCCCTCCCTCCAAACAAGTGTATTGGAGGGGGGGGATATCCGGCTCCCATATTGCCCCTCCCTCCCCCAAATAGGTAAAGTGTATTTGGAAGGTGTATGATCTATGTATCTCACAGACATGTAGAAAATACACTACGTGTATGATACACTTAGTGTATTTTTCACATGTCTGTGAGATACACATATCATATACACTCCACTAATACACTTTGCCCTTTTGGGGGGGGGATCTCCAGCTCTGATAATGCCTCTCCCCCTCCAAACATGTAGGAAAAGAATATTGGGTACATTGGAATTCAAATGTCACAATAAAGAAATCCTTAATTTATAAACGCTGAAAACATATTCCCATAACACACATTGTTTCGTGAACACGTATCTTTGAACCGTAAGGATACCTCCTAGAAGCTTCCTGTATATATGCATGTAATACATAGATCATGCACTGTATAAAAGAGGAACAATTAACAATACCTCGTTGTAGGAATGAAGTGTGTCATCTCTGTCAGAAGATCCACAACCACTAGTATTACATCGTGGCCACGGGCCGTGTCCAGAAAAACCAATAATGAAGTCCATGCTAACGCACTCCCATGGAGTCCGAGGAATGGGAAGCTCTTGGAGGAGTCCAGCAGGCTTCTTGTTACTAGCCTTACTCCGAAGACATGGGTCGCATGTCATGCAGTATTTACGGACATCGACACTCCATCCTGGTCACCAATAGTGGTCCGAGAGTGCCTGTCCGGTCTTTCAAGGTCCCACATGACCTGCGACCGGCGGGTTGTGGAACTAGGTTATAATCTTTGCTCGAAGGTCTCCCGAGTTTGGCACAACAACTTGTTCTCCATGCCAGAAGATTACTGCAGCCTCCACCAAGCCGTACTTGTCCAGATTTCAAGAGTGTTGAAACCAAGAATCCACACAATATCCCATCTGGATCCTTTTTAAAAAACCGTCGTAATGGACAATCTCTCGTGGTGGTTGTCACAGAGGTACAGGGGGATCTGGTGATTTTACTATTGCTATTACGATGGCCATAAAACACCGGCCGGCCTCGGTGGTTGCTTTAGCTTCCATAGGCTATTGGCTTGGTGGATCGGCCACATTGATGCGTCTTGGTTGATATTCCCATGTGAACAAGAATCGGCTCAGGTATTCACTCCAATGTGCCTGTCGTCTTGATAGGTTCGGTTTTATTTGGAAAAACACCAATGGATTATGGTCGGTCACGACCGATCACACCCTCTTCAGCACCCTCGAGGTAGCAACGCCACATCTTGAAAGCGTGTACTACCACAATGAGCTCTTGATCCCCAGTCGTGTACCGCGTTTCCGCGGGGATGAGCTTCCGGCTCTCATATGCAAGTGGGTGACCGTTCTGCATGAGGACGGCTCCGAATCCTACTACCGACGCATCGCATCGAACCTCCCACGGTTGTGATGGATCCGGAAGAGCTAAGATGGGTGCTGTGGATAGAAGCTCTTTGACTTTGAGAAATGTGTTCTCGCAATCAGATGTCCATTCCCAACACACGTCTTTTTGCGTGAGCCTGGTTAGCGGTGCTACCAGGGTCGAATACCCATGCATAATCCGTCGAATGTAGTTTGCAAGGCCAAGGAAAGACCAAATGTGCCCAATATTTTACGGGCGTGGCCAGACCACTACGGCTTGGACCTTTTGTGGGTCAACAGGGATGCCGTCCTTACCGACGATGTATCCAATATATTCGAGCTCATCTTGTGCTAACTTGCATTTGCTCACTTTGGCGTAGACCTTCTGTTCCCGAAGGATCGCGAGGACTTCACGCAAATATTCTATGTGCTCTTCCATGGATTTAGAGAAGACTAGGATGTTGTCGAGGTAAACCAAGACAACCTGATCGAGTTGCTTGGTGAACATTCAGTGCATTTCTCCTTCGAAGGTTGCAGAGGCGCTCGTTAGCCCGAAGCATAACACCCGGAGCTGACAGTGTCCTATGTGCATTCGAAAGACAGTTTTCGGAACATCATCTTCCGTGATGCAGATTTGATGGTACCCTTGGGACAAATCCAATGACGCAAACACTTTTGCCCCTTGGAGTTGGTCAAAAAGGTCCTCAATCCGCGGAAAGGGGAATCGATTTTTCATCGTCAGCTTGTTCAACGCCTGGTAATTCACGCACAGTACCTCTCCTATAAGCTCCATTCTCTCCAAGAGGCTCGAGACGCTTGCATAGAGACCCTACGCCATATGCTCCAAGGAGTGTGCCTTGGAAGCTTCAAGCGGGACTTGATTCATCCATGTCTATATGGGGGTGCGATGTGCGTATAGATGAGTTTTCTTGATTTTGGGTCTGTGGAAATTCCGGCCCCTTAGTCTCGGAGATCCTAGAGGCGCGCGCTCGGAGACCCTACGTCGTATGCTCCATGGCGCGTGGCTTGGAATGTTCAAGCAGGACTTGGGTCATCAATGTTTATACGGGGGTGGGACATGCGTATAGATGAGTTTTCTCAATTTTGGATCTGTGGAAATTCCGGCCACTTAGTCTCGGAGACTCTCGAGGCGCGCGCTTGGAGACCGTATGCGAATGGTCCAGCGCGCAAGTACGGCGCAAGTGGGGCGCAAGTAGGGCGCAAGTGGCGTGTAAGTGGGGCACGAGTAGGGCGTAAGTGGGGCGCAAGTGGGGTGCAGGTGGGGCATAAGCGGGGTGCAAGTGGGGCGCAAGTGGGGCGCAAGTGGGGCGCAAGTGGA